>QFET01006851.1:0-13008 GCA_003316355.1 Tuber calosporum | reverse complement strand
TAGTTAGGACTCTTCACGCAACCATCTAAGTTCTTTTCTATACAATTACTTTACCTCTTAACCTCTCCATTCCTCTATTGGCGTTGTGCGATCGGAACCATAGGGTTCGGCTATCAAGACAATGTAGGCATAGGCCTAAGAGCAATAGTGGAAATCCGTCTAGTTCTACTCATTGCAATATTACTCCTACCCTGGTGGCAGAGATTACCGCCACGCCCCATACCGGACTACCACAACGGCCCAGTCATATTGATCCAACTAAAAGAGAAGTAGTTACCTGTTGCAGAACCAGCTTCCGCATAGGATCGTAACATTTGGTTGCGTCACCTAAGCAACACCTAACTATAAAATGGCAGACTCTACAGACAACGACATAGACCTTACTGAGGGAGAAATCGATACCTCAACACTTGGCCCAGCACTTGAAGAAGCAATTAGCACAAATCTATCCACAAGCCAGTAACAAAGAACCACATGTCCGGTGACCCCAGAGCCTGCCTCACCAACAGGATCTCTGTAACTCGAAACCCTAAGACCAGAAAGGATGTCAGCCCCGGGACCAGCAACTGCCGGTGGAGGAGCAGGAATTCAACTAGCAGGATTTACAACTGCACAGTTCCAAGAGATCCTGACTCTGATAAACAACCAGCGAGAAACCAGCAACAACTAGATCAAAGTCGAGAAACCCCCTACCTTCTCTGGAACAAGGACCAAACTACGAACCTTCTTAGTGCAATGCCAATTATACTTTGAAGCGACACAAGAAACATGAGATACGGAACGCATCACCTACATCAAGAGCTTGTTAAGGGATGCAGCCTCAAGCGGGATAACCCCATTTGCAGAAGGACGCAAGCCGGAGACATGGACTACATACGAAGATTTCACTACAGCCCTCAAAGACCAGTTTGGGGATGTGGATGCGGAAAATGCAGCTAGGACAAAGCTCGACCGCCTAAGGCAAGGCAAGGAACCAGTCACGGAATACTGGAACGACTTTCGCCTCACAGCTACAGAGGCGAATGAGGATGATGGTACCCTAAGAGGCCAATTCCTTAAAGGAATTAACCGAACGCTCTAGGATGCATGGGCAGCGGACCACATAGTTGCGGCAAATGTCGATACCCTTGCAACCTGGGCAATCGAAAAAGAAAACTGGATCAACATGATTTAGCACCTTCAAGGAAACAACAGTACCTTTATCCAACAACAGGAAACGCCCAGGAACAATAATGGAACCTGGAAGTCGGGCAACAATATGGAAACCCGAGGCGACCCAATGGACCTGGATGCTACCAGAAGGCGTCCACGACTAAACCTCTTACGAGCAGAGTTCATAAGAAGCAGGGACAATAATCTATGCCTAGGATGCGCCAGACCTGGGCACAGATTCAGTAATTGCCGAAATGCAAGAGATGAGAAGGCATATACTAGGCAGTTCAACAGCAAGAACAACAATAATCGCTGGAAACCACCAACCAACCTACACGAAATGGAGATCAGAGAAACACCTGAAGAGTCGGGAAACGAAGAAAGTCCCCAGTAAGAGATGGGCTGCGGGACAACAAAACTAACACCATCGGAATCGGTAACATTTACATGGCACTTACAAACACGGAAACATTGGAACAAGAAAAAGACCATGCCATGGTCAAAATACGTTTACATGGCAAGGACAAGACAGTCATCATCAACGGCAGGATTGACTCGGGCGCTAAGGAAAACTTTATTGACAGGGAATTCAGCAACAAACACGGCATACGATCAAAGAAAGCGAATGAAATACGGGAAATCTACCTTGCGGACGGGGAGCCAATCGCTATGGGATCAATTACCCATATAGCGGAAGTACCTATGGACATCGGCAGCCATAGGGAAATGGCAACCTTCCAAATCGCTGATCTACCCAACCATGAGGCAGTGTTAGGTTTGCCATGGTTAAGAAGACACAACCCCAAGATAGATTGGGAAAACAACAAGATCACCTTTGATAGCGATTGGTGTACCAGAGTATGCCTCGAAAGCTCGCCAGCCGTGGACTTAGTCCCTGAATCGGAAGCCCTGGAAGAGAACTTGGAGATACAGTTCTCCACGATCCAGGCCAAGGATGTCCAGAACATCAAAATCTAAAGATTGAGCAATACGGCCACACTCCCTACCCAGGGGTCAGCCAAGGCTGCAGGACATGACCTGTATGCAGACGAGAGAATTACAATACCGGCAAAAGAACAAGGAATCGTCAATACCGGGATAGCTATAGGACTACCAGAAGGCACCTATGGGCGGGTGGCTCCACGCAGCAGATTGTCAGTTAAACACCAGCTTTCTATGAATGCGGGAGTAATCGACGCCGACTACACAGGTGAAGTCAACGTGGTCCTGGTCAAGCTGCGAAAGGACAGTTACACAGTTGAGCCGGGAGACCGCATCGCACAGTTGATATGCGAAAAGTTTGTCATAGGACAATGTGAAGAAGTGGAGCAAGTGGCTCCTGCTAGGAAAGGCGCAGTAGGGTTTGGAAGTACGGACTACTCAAAATGCCAAAAGATTGATATCAACGAGATCTCCGCTACATCATTCGGCAAGTTCTACCGAAGAGGCGAAGTCACAGGAATCCTCAAGTGGGATTATGAGGCAAACGAGCCTACTAGGATCGAAAGGATCAATGTCAGCACCAAATTGGCTATCAAGGCCAAGAAAGGACAAGAAAAAGACAAAACCAGAAACATTGTGCCAAGGGAATACCACCAGTACCTGGAGATGTTCAAGGAAGAGGAAGAAACTCGGCTACCACCCCACCGACCAAAGGTTGACTTGGATATCAACCTCAAAAAAGGAGAAACAGTACCAGCAAGAAATCTATACCCATTGGGTGAAAAAGAGCTAGAGGAACTAAGAGAATACATCAGGGTCAACAAGAACCGGGGCTGGATTTGAGACTCTTATGCAAACGGGGGATCACCGATCCCGTTTGATAAGAAGAAAGTCGGCAAGCTAAGGCTATGCATGGACTACTGAGGGCACAACGAAGTCACCAAACGAGACCGATATCCCCTACCACTGATTGGAGAAGCCCTGGATAGGCTTAGAGGAGCCAAGGTCTTTACTAAACTAGACATTCGAAATGCACACCTCAACATCAGAATCAAACACGGGGACAAATGGAAAACAACCTTTACCACCAAATCCGGCATATACGAATATACGGTCATGCCATTCGGACTCAAAAATGCACCTGCAGCGTTTCAGCGATGGGTCAATAGGATTCTCAGCAGGTTTCTAGATATCTGTTGTATCTTCTATTTAGATGATATTCTGATATATTCAGAAAACATGAAACAACACCGAACCCATGTCAGGATGATTATGGAAGCCTTGAAGAAAGAAGGGCTGAGACTGAAGCCATTGAAGTGCGAATTTCACAAGGAACGAACCGAATACCTAGGCTTCTTCATCGACAAGGATGGAGTCAGTGTGGCTCCTATCAAAACAAAAGCAATATGGGAATGGAAACCACCCGAAAGCAAGAAAGGATACAGTGCTTTATGGGATTCTGCAACTTCTACTGACAATTCATAGAAGGGTTTAGCCGTATAGCTAAACCACTCTATTAACTGACGAAGAAGGACTGCAAATGGAACTGGACTGAGAACCAACAAAAAGCATTCGATGAATTGTGCAGGTAAATTACCTCAACTCCACTACTAGTACACTACGATCCAACCAAGGAAATCATGATCGAGACCGACGCTTCAAAATATGTATGCTCAGGCATTCTATCACAGAAGGGGAGCGATGGAAAATGGAGGCCAGTGGCATACCGGTCAAAAACAATGACGCCCGCGGAATGCAACTAAGATATCCACGACAAAGAGCTCCTAGCCATTGTCCAAGCCTTGAAAGAATGGAGGAGATATGCAAAAGGAAGCAGACACCAGGTCCTGGTCCTCACAGAGCATAAGAACCTGGTACCATTTACCAAGACAAAAGAGCTCAATGACAGACAAATCCGATGGAGCGAGACCCTCAGTCAATACGATATCAAAATACAATACCGACCCCGGAAGGAAGTGGGCAAACCAGATGCCCTTACTAGGAGAGCAGAAGATGTCCCGAAAAAGAATGACGAGAGGATCCAACAAAAACAAAGGATCCTATTCCCAAAAGAATAATACTTCGAAGCAATGAAAGTGGTCAAGTTTGTCGCTGAAGATTTTGGTATCTGAGAAGCAAGCACGAAAGATGGACAGATAAGAGCAATACTGGAAGCCCAGGGGAAAGGAGAGAAAGAAATGGAAGGAGTGGCTCTAGGGGCATGTTAATGGAAGGAAGGATTCCTATGGCATTAAGGAAAGATTTGGGTACCGGAACACCAAGAGATCAGAACCCAAGTCATACGACAAAATCACGATAACCCCGCAGTTGGGCATGGCGGAACCAGCAAAACTACGGAACTACTATCCCGACAATATTATTGGCTGAAGATGCGAGACGACATAAAGAGATATGTCAAGAATTGAGATAAATTCCCAAAGAACGAAAGCGATAAGGCACGCACCATACAGACTACTACAACCGAACGAGGCGCCACACAAACCATTGGAATTTGATAGCAATGGACTTCATCACACACCTGGCGAAATCAGACGATTATGACGCCATCCTGGTGGTCATCGACCGCTTGACAAAAATGAGCCATTTCATACCCTGCAACAAGGATATGAACACCAAAGAATTTGTCAAGATATTCCTACGGGAAATATTTCGACTCCATAGACTACCACAAGATATCATCACCGATAGAGGAACGCTATATACATCAGACTTGTGGAAAGAGACTACAAAATCCCTTGGAATTGAACGAAGAATGAGCACCGCCTTCCATCCACAAACGGACGGACAAACCAAAAGGACGAACGGAATACTGGAACAATACCTAAGGGCCTATGTCAACTATCAGCAAGATAACTGGGCGGAATTACTACCATTAGCGGAATTTGCATACAACAATGGAAAACAGGAAACTATTAAGACCACACCCTTCTACGCAAACTACAGACAGTATCCGTAACAAGAGGCGATAGGCCACCTGATACCAAAGGAAACCACGAAAAAGGAAGAGATGGGTCAGCTGCACAGTATCCTACGGCAGGAAATGGTCTGTGCACAACTACGATAAAAAGAAAACTATGATCAACCCAGAAAACCCGATCCGAATCTCCAGTCAGGCGACATGGTCTGGTTACTGCCACAGAATATAAGGACCACAAGGCCATGCAAGAAGCTGGATTACAAGAATATCAGACCATTCAAGATCCTTACGAAGGTGGGCACAAGTGCCTATAAATTGGCCTTGCCCAAACAGATGAAGGTCCAGAACACCTTCCACATCTCACTCCTTGAACCATACCAAGATAACCAGTTTCCCTCACAAAAGCAATCACCACCACCTCCAATTGAGATAGAGGGAGAAAGCGAGTACGAACTCGAAGAAATCATTGATTCACGCATACACCGAAAACGCCTACACTACACAGCCAAGTGGACCGGCTACTCACCAGAACATGACAAAACTAGGTACCCTGCGGAGAACTTCAACAATGTCAGCATCGCCATTGAACTTTTCCATCTGCAGTACCCAAGAAAACCCCGTGTGGGTTATAGTGAAAATCGAACCCACGAGGCAAGACCCAACGCCATTGGGTCCAGACGAAGGCTGGGGCGATAGCCCTAGGCTACTACACCTACCAGCCCACCATATGCTACTCAAGAAGAAAGGGAAAGGCAGGAAGCAAACAACGCTCTTTCGTGGACTGCCTGTTACGATGATTACTGCAATACTCATTTACGTGATAAGGAAGGAAGCAATTGCTTTCCACGACAGCCCAAGTTGCGCAAACCTCAACAACCACATAATGAGACATCCTGGAAACACTATTTCAAGGACACTTGTCGTACTCACAGAGACGGTAAAATTGATGCTGGGTTTTACCCAAGACGAACAGTAGAAGCGGCACCCCTTACGGAAAATGATGCACATATTAAGAAAAGAAAAACAACTGTGAGGACACAGTTGAAGGGAGAGGGGTGCGAAAAAAACGAAATCGAGATGATCCCCGACGAAGATAGTTTGCAACGACAATTGCAAGGACTACAAGACCAACTTGGCACCGCCGAAGCCATAATCGAGGCACAAAGAACTGGTATGCGGACATATCAGAGAATGACTGATGACCGGGCCCGGACTATTAGGGCGGCACACAACACCTTAGAGGAAGCCCGGAGGAACTACCAGTCGGCCGAACATCAAGTTCGGAAATTGAAAAAGGAATTACACAGGTTTGGAGAAAGCCTGACAAAGATGGGACGTTAAGCCTGATGGGACTCAGGCTTAAAGTAGAGAGGAGCTAATGTCACGATTGGTGACTAAGCAAAACAGGATTTCGCATGACTCATAGTTATGAGTCACAAGTTTGTTATATTTCGTACTATGTCTCTTTAGAAGTCATAGGGTTTCACATGATGCACACTTGTGCAATCATGGTTATGTTATGATTGGTTGATCGTGCGCATGACTCACATTTGTCAGTCATATGATGTAATGGTTTTCCCACATGACTCACACTATGAGTCATGGGTTTCGCGCATGTGACCACTTTAAGGCACATGACTTATTTTATGAGTTATGATTGGTTGGCATGCAGTGCAGTTGACTCAGAGGAGTCCGCTGAAGGATTTCATACTATGACTCACTATGAGTCATAGAGGTCATGTGACTCACAGGTATGAGTCACCAGGGTTAGGGTTGAGGGAAGAATGCATATATAAGGACCTCTAGGCGACCTGTAGTTAGGACTCTTCACGCAACCATCTAAGTTCTTTCCTATACAATTACTTTACCTCTTAACCTCTCCATTCCTCTATTGGCGTTGTGCGATCGGAACCATAGGGTTCGGCTATCAAGACAACGTAGGCATAGGCCTAAGAACAATAGTGGAAATCCGCCTAGTACTACTCGTTGCAATAGAACTCCTACCCTGGTGGCCGAGATTAGTGCCACGCCCCTAATCAGACTACAACAACGGCCCGGTCATATTCATCCAACCCAAAGAGAAGTAGTTACCTGTTGCAGAATCAGCTTACCGCATAGGATCGTAACACCTAACAATCGTGAGTCATGAAACCATAAATATAAATCAAACCAAACATCGTAATCATAAATGATCTCTCATATTGTGAGTCATGTGAAACGTTCCATATTGCTAAGTCACGATTTGTGACAAGCATGCTGATTCTCAAACTCATCATCTCCCAGGCCATCCATAAAATCAAAGTTAAGAAGTCTTGATAGATCTTCCACAGAGTATGATTTACATACTCCTGTTGTAATCCATTCAGTCTGTCAACTTGGGGAACCCTCGCCTTCTTCAACCGTAGACCGAAGAGAGGCAGTACAAGCAAATATGCCAGAAGCTTGCATTCCCTGAAGCAGACTGGCTAACAAGTCATGCAGAGAAAACCCTTTTTATTCCTGTACTTTGTAGCCTCTTTATAACTCTATCAAATAATTTAAACCAATTAGATTTTGAAAATCTATAATGGACCAATAACTTACATATAGGTAAACTCTCCACATCTCAGCCGAGGCAGTTTACAGACCTCAAATATCATTCCTACCAAACCCTAAATTTTGTTGAATAGAAAGAATAATATTAAACTCCTCTTTAAGCTTTATATTTATCAGTACTCAACTTATTCTAATTCTAAAATATTGCAAAAAAAGCAAATCGAGTAACTGTTTTTAAAACTTACTATAACCCCTTACTTTTTGCCTGAGAAATATTCAAATTATGTGTATTGGCACAATCTTATAGCATGAGTACGAAAATACAACACAGTATTAAGCGTATACTATGTGCACGCTTGTGTGAGGAGTATTGTAGTATGAAGGTAGATTGGTAGTAGTTCTTGTCCTTAATTAACTAAAACAAAGTAGGTGGCAACCAGCTATATATACATGTGCGTATCCTCCTTGTAGTCAGTAACAAAATAGAGAAAACATTGAAAGAAACATAAGTGCGAACATGTTTGACCCTGAAAAACTACCAAGGAAATCCCAATAAAATATGCGTAATCTGAAGTGGTGTACACGAAATAAACGGAAAGATAACACATGATACATGACCAGTAAAAGGTCACTATACATGGAAAGATAACTGAGAAATCTCGTACATAACATAAGCAATATACACATATATTCTCAAACATTATCATGAAATATAACCGAGAATATGATATACCATAGCGGTAGTAATGTCCGTAGTTTTCCCTGAGTAAACTAGAAATAACCAAGTAGAGACATGAACAATATTACCATTGGAAATATACTTATGAAACGAATTGAAGAATTTCAACACTTCCCCTCATTATCTACAGCCCAACAATCTCATCATCCGTTTATCTGCCGGTTTCGCAAGTACCTTGGTACAAATGTCGGCAAGGTTTTCTGATTAAGCAACCTAAAGAAGTGTGAAAGAACTGTTATCGATCTCTTCTCGTAATTTGTTAAAATGGATATCGATATGTTTTGTTCGTTCATTAAGTTGATGGTTGGTTGCCAGAAAATTTGCGCCAGTATTGTCGGCATATAAAGCGATCGGTGTTGTAAGCCGGATGTCACTGAGACTTTTGATGTACCATTGGATTTGCCTTGCTGCTAGGGACATAGCTACATATTCCACTTCCGTAGTAGATATTGCAACTGAGGCTTGCTTCTTGGACCGCCAGGATATACAGACATTGTTACAGAGAATAACATACCCTGAGAAGGAGCGGAGGGTATCGAGACAAGCTGCAAAGTCCGCATCCATATAGGTGTTCATAGCGTTTGTAGTTGTACAAGGGTAGAAGAGTCCAATGTCTTTTGTACCGTGAATGTACTGAAGGACGTGTTTTGCAGCCTTTAGGTGGATATCAGTTGGGCAGGAAGAAAATTGTGAGAGAAAGGATATTGTATACGCTAGATCGGGTCTGGTACCAGTAGTCAGGTACATAAGTGATCCAATTATCAATTGGTATATTGACATGTCCAGTATTTGTTCATCCACTGTCCCTTTCCGTAGTTGAATGCCTTTGGGTAAGGGGGTAGAAACAGGCCGTGAGTTTTCCATACCATATCGTTCGAGGAATGACTTGAAGTATCGTTGCTGGGTAAGATGTATCCCGTCTGTTGTATAGGTGATGTGTAGGCCAAGTAGGAATGTAGCTTCGCCTAAGTCCGTAATCTCAAAAGCCGTTTTCAGGTCTTCTATAAGAGAAGTAGCTTGGGCAGTGTTGGCCGAGTATATAGCGAAACTCGTCAACGTAAACTGATAGGTATATGTCGTGTTTAATGTGAACAAACCTGCATGGGTCTAGGGCAGATGTCGCAAAACCTTTGTATGTTAAGTATCTCGCAGGGAGAGTGTACCATTCGTTCGCAGATTGCTTAAGTCCATATAGTTATCGGTTAAGTCGCCATACTTTGTCTCCATTACCGAACCCAGGTAACGGTCGCATATAGACTTCTTCTTTCAACTCACCATTAAGGAATGCAGATTTGACATCGAATTGCCATGGTCGCAATTTGTTTTTAGCACATATTGCAAGGAGGAAGCGGAGTGATTCATATTGGATAACCGGAGCGAAAGTATCTTTAAAGTCAAAACCCGGTACTTGTGAGAATCCTTTGGCAACAGCCCTTGCATGGTACCTTTCTAATGTACCATCAGCATTTCGCTTGGTCTTAAAGACCCATTTACTGTCAATAATCTTGCGTCCTGTAGGTTTATCTACTTCATCGAAAGTACCACTTTTCTTAGGTGCGTTTATTTCCTCGTCCATTGTGTGGGTCCATTGTTCCTTAAGCGAGCTGTTCACTGCCTGGGTATAGGTTTTAGGATCCTCTTCAGATGGTACAGTGACATTTCTGCCAAAGTATTGTGGTAGGCGAACGGTTCTGCAATATCTGGTCTGTAACTCAGGAGGATTTTCCGGTTGTACTTCTTGTACAGGAGGTTCCGGTGTTACTTCAGGAGTTTGGGGACTGTCATAATCTTCAAGATGTTTAGGCGGTGGAGGTGGATGTACTTCAATGGTTGGTTTGTCATTTGCTTCCTGTGGTAGAGTTTTATCGAGTGCCGGTGCTCTTTGGTAGGAAGGTGGGTAGACTGTTGCAATGGTCTCTGATGAGGGTGCAGGTTCCTGGGGATCAAGAAGTAGAATAGTCGTAGTTGTCCAGTGGAGCTGACGCGTTTTTGAGATTTTGTGCCATGATGGTATGTATATACGGTATATTTTGCTGGAGGAAGTATATCCAACAAGGTATCCTTCTATGGCCTGGGGCTTAGGTGGTTTACTAACGGCTTCTTGTTGTAGAGAGATTCATACGGCCTTAGTTTCGCCTATGGATCGGTTAGGGAGGATGTTCCGGAGGTATACAACTGTTATAACTGCTTCGTCACAATCGCGGTGTAAGACCTGATAACATAGAGCGTGTAGATGTGATAATGGTCCTATTGTACCGTTCGGCAACGCCATTAGATTCATGAGAGTAGGGAGGTATTTTGTCATGTATGATACCCAGTTTTTCAAACATGGTTGTCATATCTTTGTTGACATATTCTCCTCTATTATCGGTCCTGAATCATTTAATAGTAGCGTTGTCCTGGGTGTATCTTTCTTTGATGAATTGGTTGAATACTTTAACGGTATTGGATTTGGCTTTTAGAGGGTAAATCCAGGTGTACCGTGTACAATCGTCAATAAAGGTGACATAGTACCAGAAGTTTCCGAAGGAAGGGGTTGAGAATATTCCAGTAAGATCAGAGTGGATAAAATCATATGAATTTTCACATCTTTTGTCTGTAGATTCGGGTTTGCATTTAGTTGATTTGGACGTAATGCAGGTTTCACACTGCCAGTCTTTCAGAACTTTGGGGATACTTGGATTGCCTGAGTAGTTGGTACTTTTGAGGTAAGATAGTGAAGGATGTCCGAAGGCTTCATGCCACTGTTGGTAAGTCATCTTGTTCGCCACTACTTTCTCTGCTTGCACAATATAGTCTTGACAGTCAAGCTTTCCCCATATCACTTCTCTTTTATTCTCCCTGTATACAAACATATCCGCCCCTTTACTACACAAAGAAAAACCATTCCCCAAAGAAACAATAGCGTGCCGTGACAACAAGTTACTTTGACCTAACTTCAGAACCCAGAGAACATGTTTTAGGAATACAGGGGCTACATGACCGTTTGAAGTTTTGGCCATGAGCTTGACAGTCCCTCGGCCACATGATTCTATTATCGAATCATCGCCTAACCAAACAATCCCTGTACTTGGTTCAAAGTTTATAAGAAGGTATAGGTTACTGGTCATGTGTGAGCTTGCGCCTGTATCGATTATCCAGTTGTGTGGGTGAGGAGTCTTTGGCGTAGAGAGGAGCGATGTGGATGTACTGACCGGTTCAGATATTTCTTCTTTGCCGATCTTTGCTGAACTAACAGCTTTCTTTTCTTTCTTCTTTTGGTTGTCGCCCTTGAGTTTATTACACTCATTCCAGGTATATCCCTCAGCACGAGCAGTGGGGTAATGCTCTTTGCAGTAGGTACATTCCTTGGATATGGCCACAGGTCTCCGGGGAGGTTCCCATCCTTTTCCTTTGACATCTGCGCTTTTATACGCTGTGTTGTCCTCAGGGCTAACCGAGGCTCTCATGTCCAACAACCTGTTGTAGACATGGTCATAGGTAAGGTCCTCCTTGGTTTGGAGGTTGTCAACAATGTTACTCATCGACTCAGGAAGGGAGCGGAGAAGAACTGCTGCTTTGGCTTTGAGTGACTCGAATACCGATTGGAATACAAATGATAGAGCATATCGGTCGTCAGCAGAGGAGGAGGAGCAATGGTGTTGCATTCGATTCCAGACGGTATCGTACTTGTTGATATGGTCTGCAATAGGTGCAGAGGTATCGTACTTGGTATCGAGGACAGTGTTGAGTTGTTCGAACAAGGAGGTGGTGTTTTCTCTAGCAAATTTGTCTTGGAATGCTTTCCAGATGGCGGGTGGTGTTTTGTGGGTGGCCAACAAAATAAGCCATTGGGGGTCAATCGTTTCAAGGAAGTAGGCCGAGGCCCATTGGTATCGATCGCGAAATTCATCTAATCTCTCAGAGTTATTATTTCCATCCTCGTCCTCTTCTTCCTCCAGTAGAGTTTCCTTTTCCATTACTATGTCCCAGCAATTATATAATGTAAGGACATATTCCGAGATATCTCGCCAGATCCGGTAGTTGTCAGGACCAGTGAGCTTTGGGATGGAGCTCAATTTGTAACTGGGTGCCCAAGACGTTTGGAGTTGTTGGCATAAGACCTGGGGTTTGGTGCAGGAGTTTCTGGAGGGGGAACGGTGGTTTCTGTAACGCATTGTTAAGGTTCGACTATCTATATCGCGCGACCGGCAACGATATATGATTCAGTCTATCAAGACACTTGCTCACTACTATTGCGGCTACTCCAAGTCCAATAGTTTTCCCGAGCACTTGATAGAAGAATCCGACAGTCAACTTCAACTAGAGGTCGCTAGAGGGAGAGCAGAATGAAGGTTGATTTGATAAAGTTATAGATAGGAAATAACAAAGATGGTTGCGTGAAGAGCTATCTACCTGTCCCCCTATGGGTCCATATATAGGCTTCTTCCCGCAACCCTAAACCTTATGGCTGTGCAAGTGCGCAGCCATGTGAAACTCATACATCATATGACCTTCTAAGTGCGAAGGTCATTTGCACTAATAATAACCTCATGACTCACAAGTGTGCGTCATGCGCGAAACCCACATGACCCTAAAGTGGTCATGTGTGCGAAATCAACTCATAATAACCTCATGACTCCCAAGTGTGCATCATGCGCGACACCCACATGACCCTAAAGTGGTCATGTGTGCGAAATCAACTCATAATGACCTCATGACT
>QFET01006848.1:0-18436 GCA_003316355.1 Tuber calosporum | reverse complement strand
GAGGGTTGTCCAATCAGCTAAGGCCCAGTTGAGGTAGGGAGGAGGTTGTGTGTCATTAGTATGCCTAAAGGAGAGCAAAATCGGGCCTGATCCAGAGCCAGAAGAGGGGAAGGGAGTGCTCCAAGAGGAGAAAAAAGGAAATAATATAGTAGAAGAATAGGAAAGATCTAAAACTGACGGTCTGCCCCTGCCACCTAAAGGGAAATGGGTGAATACCCATGCTGTGTTCTAGAGCATATAGCTGAGCTCAGGACCTTTTGAGAAATAGGAGACAGAAACGGTCCAGTCCGTCAGAGTGTGGTCTTGTAGCGGGTTACAGGTAGAGGGATGAATATTAAAATTACTTAGCAAAAGAACAGGAAACCCTTCCAACAGAAACAACTCAGGAGAAGAAATACTATGCATGGAGGGCGCCATCCCAAGAAATGAATACGAGTTCAGTATCCGCAGGCACTGAAAGGAAAACCTAAACAGCCTGTGTATCTAAAAAAAATCAAAGCCTATGGAGTCAGATTACACAAAAAAAACACTGGGTAAGAGGGGCATGGAAACTAAGGCAGAGAAAATATAGCAGGCCACAGGGGGCTTTTTAAGTAAGGAACAATGGGGGGAGAAGTAATTGAAACCTGCAATAGTGGTAATACAACAACGAAGACAGGAGGATCCTGGATTTAGACCAGGGCAACAGGAACGCAAAGGTCAACTCAAAAATTAAAAAAGGAAGAAAATACATTCCAGCTACCCAGGTAGTTGTGTTTAGCAAGGGTGAGAAAGGATATGGGACTAGGGGGCTCATAAAGGGGGAGTGTGAGGCAGTTGTGTAATCGATTAGTATGGTGAGCCCCTAGGATTGTGGGGGGCAGGAGAGGCGAGGGGCACTACATGGGCAGGAAGGCCACCAGGCTGGGAGCTGGAGCTGGACATGTCAGGGGAAGACAGGACTGGCCTCATGGGTCAGGGAGTAGGTGGGTTCAATGCAGGGCCTAGGGGACCTGAGGGTTGTCTGGAGGGGAGTGTGACCATGAATGGAGCCAGGGGGGGTGATCTGGCAGGACATCCATCTCTTCATTATCTGCAAGGGGCTGTGCGGGAGAATGCGTAGAGGAGAGCAGAGGTTACGGCCTACAGGGGGAATACCGATTGCAGGCGAAGTGATCACAAGTGCAGTTTTGACAGCGTGGAGGGGAGGTTATACAGCAGCTAAATACGGCCTTGGTGTTCCTCGGCCAGGGGCATTAGAGATGGGAGTACTGTTGGTCAACTCTCGTTTAGTGGAGGAACCAGCAGGGGCATACTAGGTGGGCAGTCTTGTATCGGGAGGCTACATGACCAAAGCCCTAGCAGTTGTGGCACTATGTGCAGGGGCAGGAGAAGAAGACCCTTTCCGACATTTTGTTGGCTGAGAAAAGATCAGCTTGTGGAAGGTGGAAGGAGGCGAGCTCGGTGGTAGTGGTTATAACTACCAAGAAGAGGTTTTTGAGGTGCGACCCCAGGTCCCTATTAAGGAACATAGCGGAGAGGACAGGGATTCCAGTTTTATGATAAGAATTAACGCTCAGAGGCGTGAGAAAAGGTCATCTTCATTATGAGGCAGGCAAGACTATGGGACTGTGTGGATCTCTATCTGAAGGGCAGTCGGAGCTGGCTGGAAGGGGAGCCATTGGTTGTTGCCGACTTGGAAAGATTTGTTAAGGAGCCTGGATTTGGCCATGAAGTAGCGGGCTAGGAGAGGGAAGGATGTTAGCAATGAAGGCCAGATAGCGGGAAAGAGCCTACCTCTGTGACAGAGGCCCTAATGCTACTGGGGAGGGCAGAATTTGCAGCAACCAGGGAAGAAGCGGCCAGGTGAAGAAGAAGGCCACATATGAGTGTAGCATCAGGGGCATGAAAAAGATGAAATCATGAGTGGTCTGGCGGGGTGGAGAGGGTGGCTGTTATGATTGAGGGGAGGTAGAGCCAGAGATGGTGAACAGTAGGGTCTCTTGGGTGGCAGCTGCTACGACAAACTTGGCCACGGAGGAAGGACTTCGTGGCGACTTTGTCCAATTCTATCTATCTACTATGACCTGGGCATTGGAGGGGGCGGATATATCATGGTCACAGAACTTATGACCGGTGAAACCGACCATTACCAGAGGGAGGCGTTTGGTGACGGGGGCAGGAGATTTTGAAGGAGGGGCAGGTCACAGATATGGGAACAGATAGAGATGAGGCTGGGGGCAGTGGTGGCTGCTACAGGAGTGGAATTGAGTAGGCCAGGACTGAAGAGTGCCTCTACTGAGGAAAGGAAGTCAAGCATGGGGCCAAGGGCTGAAAAGCTTCCCAAGCGCTCTGTACAGGAGCGGCACCAATGTAACCTCTACAGTGGAGAGATCGTCAAGGCTGAATGGAGAGATGGTGGAGACCTGAGCGGAGGAGAGGTTGATGACTTCCTTGCTCTCGTCAAGCAAAGAGGAGAGGAATCTGAGGTGGGAGGGGACATCCACTGTCGTGGCAGTTACTATAGGTGGTGCACGGAGTGAGGTGTAAAGAGGGGTAGTAAATGGAGTAGCTTGCGCCAGGACCAGGCTAGGTTACCTTAACAACGAAAGAGGCAAAGGTGTGGGTGTCTTCGTCGGAACCATGTAAGCTTTTGCTGTGGTAGTCCAACATATATGGGCATGAAAATATGTGAAGCGTAGCTTGTCCTAACTACCAGCGTTTTTTTCGTATCATATATTCATTGTTATGGTACACGAACATGCAGGCAGTGCTAGTTATGGTATGCACCCAACCTTAATTCCAAAAACCTAAGTTTAATAAACTATTGACACAAGAAGCTCCAATTTGGACAGCTAACTGCCCAACAACCACATATGGCAACATCAAGAAAGGAAAAACCAGAGAAGGAAACATATAGAAAAGAGCCTTTTAGTGCGGGAAAGAAAATCCCCCTACTTTAGCAGGAAGGGGATCAAAAAAGGGGACGGGCAGGGGACCCAAGGGGGGAGGCGGCAACCTGGGGCACCAGAGGCGAGTGGGATGACAGCATTATCTTGTGTGTAGGGTCACTGGTGCCTCTTACAGATAAGAGGCAAGGTTGAGTAGGAGGGGTATAGTGGACAAGAGGGGGTCGTCAGGGCCAGTCCCCATGAGGGCTTAGAGGTGATGTTTGTGGGGCTAAGCAGTGACGTGACAGGAAACGATATCATGCTGGAAGTCCACCTCTGATCCCAGTATCTAGGGCAAAGGGTGTGGCCTTCACAGGTCCAAGAGGTATGATACGCGAGCTTGCTCTTGGAGGCATGCATCTGGTGGATCAATGGTACCATGCACTTGCCCAGACTCATGAAGTTGTGGGATGAGATAGAGGTCTGCAGGGGTAGTAAGCAGGAGGTAGGCATACATGTTGCCATATTTGGATTAGGCATCAGTGGGCGGGTCTCCTCCGGGCGGTGTAGGATGCTTGCATGTCAGTAAGAGGAGGAAGTGGGGTGTAGAAGGGCAAAAGATCCTGCGGGGGGAGTGGGGCGAAAGCAAGGGACCCCAGTAGGGGGAGGACAATGTAAGTTAGGGCGTCCATTTGTAGCTGAGAAAGGACTGGCAAACAAGAAGGAGAGGTCTTCCAGTTGAGAGGGTTGACATTGGGTTGTAGGCCTTTAGCGAGGGCATGCCAGGAGTCCAGGGCTCTGTGTATCAGCAGGGATGGAAAGTATGGTGGCAGCTGCACAGGGTCAGGAAGGACTGAAGGAGGAGGTTAGACGAGCATTAGGGTGTCCAGATGGTCTCGGTGGGCACATGGGGTGGGGATGGGTGGTAGACAGCTTACAAGAGAGAGTACGGGATGTCTAGTAGAACGGAAGCAGTTGGTGACACAGCTCTGTATCTGGTCTGAAAGACATCCATATGCCAAATCAGCCCCCACTGTGGGGACCATGAGATCAACCATATAGGTAACGATAGGGAGTATGAAGGAGATAGCCAAGCGGTGGCTGAGGTGAGAGGATAGGCCGGCCCCTGTAGGGGACACTCTTTGAACAGTATAAATGTCACTCTGGGGCAGGCCAAGACTTTAGGAAAAGTGGGTGGTAGTTTATAGCTAGGGGGTAAGCCAGTATCCCCGACATCTGAGGGAGCAAGCATAATGGAACACCAGTCCATCCGTGTGGATTAGAATGGCCGAGGGGGGACCCGAAGGACCTGGTTGCACCAATGGATGAGTTCAGTCCCAGTGACTGAAAAGGGGGCCTTGCAGGCAACTTCGAGGCACTTGATGCAGGCAAAGGCCGCCTGCAACACCTGAATATTGAGACGGTAAGAGGAAGAAGTATCAGTTAATGGAAAATCATCAACATAAGAAAGTATAAGGCCCATTCTGAGAGAAAAATGAAGGGAGGAAACTTAAATAACCAATAACAAAGAAGATACAGGTGAACCCTGTGGGGTTCCAACTGAAACAGAGGAAATAATTCCTGGAGAACCATATAATAGGTAGTAGCAGGTAAGGCCAGTAAGGAATGACCAGACCCAAGAGAAGAGGTAGCAGTTCATCTCTTTTCCCCCATGGACGGAAGCAAGAGAATCAGAATGTAGATTGTCATACCCACACTTGATGTTAAGGAAGAGGGTTGACCCATGCAGACCAGGTGGTTGAAGAGTATGGATAGTATATGAAAGAGTGGTGACAGCATCGAATGACGAAAGCCCGGAGAGCGAGCCGCACTTGTAGGGACAGCAGACGCCACAGCCCATGGCGAGGAGGGAGTAATCCTTCTTACTACAATCTAGGAAATTATATAATGGAGCACAATAGTCCTGAAGGAGGCGGACCTATCACTGGAGGTTTTTCTAGGCTTGTCAGGAACTACCCCATGAGCATTTTTGATAGATAGGTTGTGGAAGCCAAAGAGGAGGATGGGTGACAAAAGTTGAAGCAAAAGGGAGGACACGGTGCGATGTACTGTCTTCCACAACCCTTAGGGGACTTTGTCAGTGCGAGTGGCTGAGGAGGATGATGAAGCCTAGAGGGTTTTGGGAGGTCTCGTCAGCCTAGAGGGCAGCGGCATCAGACTAAGGATAGGGGTTAGAGGGCGTGCGGGACAGTGGGCGTGGTGGAAAGAAGTGGTCCAAGAGGGCCAGGTTGATAAATTCCGCTTTATCATCCGGACGAGGGAGGGAAAAGCTTTGGTGGAGGATCTCAAATCTAGGTGTTTGGTGGCCTAGAAGGAGGACGGAGTTGCGTTCAGGAGGAGGGAAGTCCAGACTGCCTTTTTGACCCTTTTGACTGCACAAAAGTAAACGAGTCGGGCGAGGTGGGGAGCCTTGATGTTGTTCTCATAGGAGGAGGGTGTGCGGGCCTTGCTGGTAGTGCAAAAATGTTCTTTACTTAAGTTGAAGAGGAGTGGGGACCACCTTGGCTTGGCTCTAGAGCAATGCGCGAGAAACGAATATGGTTCTGTAGGATGGCAACGACGCATCCAAACTTGGTATCGTACAAGGTAGCTTAAGCGGAAGCTGTAGGGAGCAAGAGGGCAGTGGGGACCTTCATCTTTTCCTGGGAAGGTGCCAGGTTGTTCCAGCAAATAAAAGCCAAATTGGGGCTCGGGGTTGTAGTCCCTCTTTCTGATGCATTGAGGCAAGAACAATTTGAATATAGTCAGAAAAAAAAGATAGAAGAGGTGTACTCTAAGAGTAAAAAACAAGGGGAAAGGCCTTAAGATGCCAAGCAAAGTTCAAGAACAGAGGGCCGTGCTCTGCCTCCCAGGGGGAAGCGGGTATCTCTCCCAGGGGTGCTGAGAAGCTTCAAGCAGAGCTCTGCAGCAGGTGAAAAGTAAGGGAATCAAACAAGGAGCTCACAAAGGGTTGTGTGCCCTTAGGAGTCACAGGAGAGATGATGGAGGTTGAAGTCACACAAGGTCAGGACATGAAAGCCAACCAATGGGAATCCCTCAATTGGAGAAATAGTACGGTTAGAGGTTAGTCTTCCTAGAAGGGAGTACACATTTAGAATCCAATAGTTGTGAAAAGAAAAACAAAAGAGCCAGTTTGCGTGGAAAAAATTGAGGGCCATAAAATCAGTCCTCTAATAAAAAACAGGAAGAAAAACAAGCATGAAAAATAAAGAAAGAGAGACATAACAAATAAGAGTAAGTTAAGAGGGGGAGGAATAAGGAGAGGAAAAGGACTTAAAACATGTAAAAAAGGGGGATCATCCTTGAAAAACTGCAGGGTCGTGGACAAACTTGGGATAAATGCCAGGAAAGCTTCATCAAAGAGTTCAAATATGAAGAAAACACATCCCAGCTACCCAGGCAGTTGTGTTGATCAAGGGAAACCAAGGATAAGGGGATAAAGCCCTCCTGTAATGGGCATAGTGGTGTTTGATCCATTATGGGGGAGGGCCCACTGAGTTACGGGAAAAAGGGGTGGGGCTGGGGGCGATCAGGGTAAGTAGAGTACCATGCTGGGAGGACGGCCTGGACAAGCCAGGAGCTGTAGAGCTGAACCTAGGGGGTCTAGGGGTAGTGAGGTGGAGGGGGAACCGAGGTTAGATAGAGGTGGAGTGGAGGAAAGCAATACCAAGGGGGGAGTACGACAGGAGGCCCTGACAGGTGCAACGTCCAAGATGGCCCCATTAGGGGCAGTGGGTGGATGCTGATCTGGAGCATCAGGAGGAGGCAGCCTCACTGAGAAGTCCTGTTCTTGGGCGGATTGCTTGACTAAGCAGTAATAGCTTGGGAGAGGTGAGGTTAAACAACAATTGAGGACTGCTTTGGTTTTCCCCATCTTAAAGCAGGTGTGATTAGTGCACCTATGGTCAGCTTTAGTGCGGTGAAGGAAGCAGTAGGGCCAGATAGGATGAGGAGTTTTGCAGGGTGGGGCAACAAAACCAAAAGACCAGCGTTGTTGCATTGTATGTAAGGCAAGAAGGAGAAGACAATTGCGGAGGTCCTATTTTGGTAGAAAAGGATAACCGCAGGGAGACAGGAGGCAGCATGTTCCGGAGCAGTCTTGATACCGACAGAGCAGGAGATTTTCACGCCTGACACAGAGTCACTATTGAGGAACATATCACAGAGGATAGGGGATAAGTGGAGTTCGGTATGAAGGATGCGAGGTGGGCGAAGAGATCCTGTTGAACTACTCGAAGGCAGGAGCAGGGGACCCAGTGTATGGCTATCTAGACTGCTGTAGGGTCAGGCTTAAAGGGGACCCATGGGTTGTCGCCAACAGGTAAGGACTGATTGTTGTGACTGGTAACGGCTTAAAAATAGGTAGCATAGGAGCGGGAGGGGACTTGACCATTTTGACCAGTCAGGGAGACTGATCCTAGGTCAATGACAGAAGCCTTAAAGCCAAGTGGGAGGGAGGAGTTGGGTCCGATAGGAGTGAGGCGGCAAGGACTGGGAGAAGGCCGGATATAATAGTAGTGTCTAGGCGGGGAGCAGGGAAAGTGAGGGGAGGAAAGAACCTCCTAGAGGCAGTGGGAAGAGAGGGGGGAGAGGATGGCCTGAGTGGCTAAGGGAAAGGGTCTGAAAAGGACGCACAGGAGGCGGAGTGTGAGGGGCCTAATACAGCAGCTACTTGAGCAGTGGTGGGAGGGGCTGGAGCAATGGTGGTTCCTCGGTTCCTTCCTTCGGCCCATGACCATCTTGGCATAGTATGGGGATAGAGCGTCGCAGTCCCTGAACAAGTGTCCAGAGATCCCATAGACCACAAGAGGCGCAGAAGTGGCAGCACGAGAGGCAGGAGGGTGAGAGGAAGGGCACGGCTAAGGTTGGTCCCTAGGAGGGAGATCCAGGGCCAGCGTAGGTGGTTGGCCTAGGTGGGGGAGTGAAGGGGCCAGCTTGACTTGGTGTGCCAAGTCCCGCAATTTAGCGCAGATATCGGTAGGAGAAGGATTAGAGGGGTTAGCTGAGATCGAAAGATAGCTAGCGCTTGGGCTAGTGGCAGCCTCAGTAACAGAGAGGGATTCAATCTGGGGGTATAGGCCAGAGATTGCGCGAAGATCACAACAATGGAAGGGAGGATCAGGGTGTCTCCGGTGGAAAAATCCTTGAGGCTTGAATGGGAGAAGGAGGGAACCTGGTCATAGAAAAGGTCGTGGACCTCCTTGGTGTTGTCGAGAAAGGAGGTAAGAAACCTAAGGTAGGGGGGGACATCAAGAGTGGAGGCAGTGGCCGAGGGAGAGCTAGGAGGGGAGGCCGAGAGGGGAGTAAGGAGAGTGGGTATTGCTTGCCTGATCGCCAGGCTTAAGGTACACAAGGAAAAAAGCGAGGACAGCTGAGGGAGGGATCATGGGCATCATGTACACTTTTTGCCCTTGTGGTGCAAAATGTATAGCAGGAAAACTGGGGAGAGGAAGCGTGTCCTAACAACTGGCTATTATACATTTTTTTTTTTTTTTTTGTATCATATATACGTTGTTAAGTTATAAGAATTCTCGTGCAGCACTAAATATGGTATAAACAATACCTTAATCTCAAAAACCAAACACCAAGGTCACTAATTGCACATAAATCTCCAATCAGACCTGTAACTGTCCTTACACCTTGTGCGGAAACTCTAGCGGAAAAACCGGTCAACCAAAGATACAGATACTAAGCCTACAGGTAGGAAAGACCGCAAGTCGGTAGAACTTGGTGCGAAAAAAGGCCTAGGGAAGGTGACTCTGGCGCGGTATGGGCAACCAAATGAGATGGGGATTAGGGGCAGAATAGCAGCATATCGAGGGGACAATCCAACATTCATCTCCCGAAAATAGGCAGCCAGGTGGACGAGAAGTGGTATAGAGGACCTGATGGTAGTGTCCGGGCTTCTCCCCACAACACCTAAGAGGTTCCGTCAGAAGCCCTAGACGTTGGCCGATCTGGAGGGTATGGCATGATGGAAGTCTTAGTCGTAATCTCTACATCGTGGACAGATACTAGGCTGCGTGCCGAGGCCCTGGAGGTATGAAGAGCCTGGTAGCTCTTGTTTACACGTATTTAATGAATCTGGTCCTGTATGACCTGGTCCAGGCCTAAGAGAGGGTGTGGGGATAGTTACACTCTATAGGGGTAGTAGGGTGGGAGAGGGTAGGCCGCTCTGCAGTCTTTGATGAGGGTCAGTTGGGCCAGTCTGCAGAGGCTACTATAAGCTGCATCTATGGCTGGTAGTGAGAGGAGACTAGGATCAATGGTTGTGAGAATCGGAAGAGGCATTAGGGTGAGGGACAAAGATACCAGAATGGGGAGGGTGAGATGCGCCATGTCATCCACTGCAAGGTTGGTGAGGACAGGTGAGATCGAAGGATCAGTTTGCCAATTGAGAGAATTAATATAAGGCTGGAAATATCTTGGGAGGTGATACCATGAGTCAGGAGCACCAGACATGAGGAGGGGGGAAAGTCCCGCGAGAGCCGCCATGTGGCTGGGTTGATAGTTTAGGGCATGTACAACAATCTGCGTGCAGCAACCATACAGTAGTCGGATCATAGGCGTGCGATAGGAGGGAGGCAGCATCCAAGTTAGGGCACAGAGCTTCTTGTGAATTGGAATCAATGGGCAACCAATCTGTGAATTTCGTGCCAGAAGAGATCTATGTGCTGTAGCATTCCTCGAGAGGGTATGAAAAGGTTAGCCCCATAGGTGAGGATGGGGAGGAAGAACGATCCTGCGAGGCAGTCGCACAGGTTGGGGGAGCCACCTGCGCCTAGCGGGTAATGCTTGCCAACAGTGGAAAAGGGGCCTTGAGCGTGAGCGAGTTGCTGGGAGAAATGAGTAGAGGGGGAGAGTGACAGGGTAAGCCAGCAGTCAAGACATTAGCAAGAGTTGGGAGCATGGAAGATGTGTCCATCCAAGTTGATGGGGATAATGGAAGAGGGTTGAATTGGTTATTGGTTCGTCAGTGATTAAGCAACATCTTTTGGACTGAAAAGGGTATATTACGGGTTGCTCGGCAATGTTTTATCCAGGAAAAGGCTGCCTGCAGCAGCTGAAGATTGCGTTGTTTGGAAGACGATGAAACACTCAGTGCAAAATCATCAACATAAGGAAGAATAATCCTCCTAGATTGGGAAAAATGAAGGAAAGAAAAATGAATAACAAAAATCATAGGAGCTAGAGGAGACCCCTGAAGGGTGCAAACAGAAACGGAAGAAAAGATTCCAGGTGAGCCCATAAAGAGGGAACAACAGGTCCGGACAGTGAGGAAGGAGATGACCCTGTAGATTATGTAGTGGTTGATCCCTTTCTTATTGACTACAAAGGAGAGAAAATCATCATCCACACTGTCAAAACACCCTTTGACATGAAGGAGGATAGTGGCGATGCCAAGGGCGGGGCGATGCAGGATATGGATTGTATTGGTGAGGGTGGTTATGGATCAATGTAGGAGAGGCCGGCAAGTGAGCCATATTGGTTCTGACTTTAGAGAAGGAATGGTCTGGCGACGATGGCATGGCGAGAGGCTACAATTCTCTGTCAAACAGTGTAGATTGGTTTCGAGCAGGATGATAACCCTGAAGGAGGCCATAGTGTCAAATGATGGCTTGCCTGGCTTGTGGTGGACTACCCTATTGACCTTGTTGAAGGAGGGGGTGTGGACTCTATGGAGGAGAAGAGGGGAGAGGTGTAAACTAATAGGTCAGGGGTGGTGCTCATGACCACTATGCATACACCATAGGGTAAGCATTCGAGACATGGCGCTGAACCAGAGTAAGAGTCCCTAAGGGCGAAACAGATCTCAGCTGGAGACAGCTAAGAGGAATCCGAGTAAGAGCGGAGGATGGAGGCAGCGCAGGTGGAGGGATATTGTGGGAAAAGGTTGTTGAGGGGAGCATTGTTAATAGAGACAGGAGTGTCAGCCACAGGGCGAGCTTGAAGCTGGTAATGCAGTGACCCAGGGCCAGAGGTTTTGTTACCTAGAGGAGGAGGAGGAGTATAGGTCAACAGGAGGGAGATCCAGTGGGCCTTTTTTACCCTTTTGATGACCTTAAAGTAGCCAAGGTGGGAATGTCTGGAAGCCAAGATGTCCCTTGTAGAACCGGAAGAGCCTCCATTGCGAGCAGGGCAGGGTTGTTCCTTCCTAAGGGTAGAGAGGATGGGTGACTACCAGGGCTTGGCCCTGTATGAAGGACACGAGACGGGTGTATGGTTGTGGAGGGGGGAGTAAAACTGACCAAAGTTAGTGTAAAACCTCAAGAAATGTGTGGTTAAGGAGGTGAGGTGGGGGGCATCAGGAACTGTCGGTGTCTCAAGCAAGGGCGAGAGAGTGGCCCTGTGAGTCATGGGCTAATTGGGGCGGAGATGTGGTTGTGTGTCTTTAGGGTACCTAAATGGGGACATATGGCAACATGGTCTGAGTGAGGCAAGGGCAGGCGAGTCCTCCAGGAACAGAAGAAACAGGATAGTGGAGGAGAAATGAAGGAATTATCTAAAACTGAGGGCCGGCCCCGGCCTTTAAAAGGAAACCTTAGAAGACCGCAAGGGTGTTCAGAAGCTGGTAGCCAAGTTTTGCAGCTCTATATAATTAGGAAAAAGAAACTTCTTGATCAAAGGTAGAGTGGGGCCAAATTGGGTCACAACAGGGGTGGTGGATAATTAAAATCACCTTTTAAAAGAACCAGAATCCCATCCACAGGAAACAACTTAAGAGGAGAAATAGTACATGAGGATGGTATTCTACCAGCAAGTCAATATAAGTTTAGTACACGAAGACATGAAAACGACACTACAACCAGCCTATTGGTCTGTAAGAAATCAAGGCCTATAGTATCAGATATCCCGTAGAAAACGTAGAGTCTGACACCCATGTAGAGTAGCACAGAGGAATCATAACAGTCCACCCGGGACATTTTATGTGAGGAACAGGGAGGGGAGAAGGACTTGAAACTAGCAAAGGTGGGAACACTCGCCTAATACCAGATGATCCTTGATACACACCATGGAAACAGGAAAGGAAAGTTCAACTAAAGAATTAAATAAGTTAGAAAACACATCCCCGGTATCTAGACACTAGTGTTGAGTAAAGGAGAAAAAGGACTAGGCCTAAGGGCCTCATGCAGGGCTGAGGAAGTTGCTCAATCCATTACGGGGCAAAACTCATAGGATCATAGGGTGGTGTAGAGGGGCTGGGCACAACCTGAGTGGGAGGGGCACAATGCCAGAAGGAATACCTTGCCATGCTAGGAGCAAAATAGGCGGGCCTCATGGGCTAGGAAGTAGTAAGGTCAAGCGCAGGACCTACTGGTCCTGGAGGCGGTGTGGAGTGGCTGACACCATTGTAGAGCCATGGGGGAGATCTGCCATGATATCCACTTTGTCATTATCTTTATGGGGCTGGGCAGGAGGAGGTGCTGGGGAGGGAGTAGGTTAGGGTATATAGGGTGAGTCTCGATTACATGCGCAGTGGTCCTCAATGCAGTTCGGGCTGCATGGGTAGGATGTTAAGTAGCCGCTGAGTGCTGTATTGGTGTTGCCCTGCTGGGGGCATGTGTGTTAGGAGCATCTGTGGTCGGCTCCCGTGTAGTAGACGGAGCAGAAGGGGTAGACTCTGTGGGGCCTCTTACCTTGTAGGGCCAGGTGACTAAAGGCTCGGCAGCCGCGGCACTGGGTGTAGGGGTAGGAGGTGAAGGCACTCTCAGACCTTCCATTGGCTGAGAAAAGTGGAACTGATGGGTGGAGGGAGGAGAGCTCCTCAGGGGCGGTGGTTATCACTACTAAGCAGCAGTGTTTGAGGCGTGAAGCAGGCACCCTGAATAGGAAACTAAGGTAGAGAACGGGAACCCCAGTGGAGTTAAGGATTAACGTCGTGGTGCGGGAATATAGGGCACCTTCATTGTCGGGGAGGCAGTAGGTGGGGACAGAGTGGTTCAATATCTGCATGGCTGTGGCAGCTGGGCTGAACGGGAGCCATGGGTTGTCGCTGACTGGAAAATATTGGTTATGGAGCCTCGTAAGTGCCTTAAAATACTTAGCCTAAGAGAGGGCAGGTACTTGATGGCCCATGAGGGAGACAGACCCTGAATCACTGACAGAGGTCTAGGAGGTAGAGGAGAGAGTGGAGTTTGCATCGACTAGGACTTAAGCATCCACGTCAGGAAGTGGGTCATAGAAGACGGTTGGATCAGGGCAGAGGGCTGGCTAGGAAAGGGGTACGAAACGCCTGCGTGTGGCAGTTGTTAGCATTTGACGACAGTGTGGCAGGTGAGATTTAGGGGAGGGGGAGCCAGATCTGGGTAAGGCTGGGGTCACCTAGTTGGCAGCAGCTGCCGCAACCTATGCCACAGAGGTAGGGCTTGCAGGAATATTTCTCCTCTTATCTCTGTAACGACGCCTAGATCAGTTGGTATAGCTTACCGAACCTCAGCCCAGCCAGTGGTCCTACTAGGACATGGACAGGAACGGTACCAGACACCTGCAAAGTGACATAGCAACCATAAGTACCTTTCATGAAGAAAGGGTACTTAGGTACCTAGTTAGATAGGGTAACCCAGCAAGGCCGGGTAACCTTGGTGCACACTTAGGTAGGGTAACCCCGCTAGACAGGGTAACCCGGAGCTACAGTCAGGCAGGGTAACCCTCTTGAGTATGGTAACCCAGACGCATGGTTAGGCAGGGTAACCCTTCACATAGGGTAACCCATCTCCTCAGTTAGGCAAGGTAACCACTTAGGCAGGGTAACAGGGAGGCCTAGGAAAACATGGTAAGCACTGTAGACGCCGCCAGGTGTGCTACATTCGTGTAACCAGGTGTTTATAGCTAATAGAATCGCGTGTAACAAATAGGTGAGTTACGCGGAACCTTCTGGTGATGCAAAGGGGCGTTACACAGACTTCCGTAGCGATTTGCACTATGATAAGGCCCAGTTACCCTACCTTGGGGATCGCGGGTGAATTCGTGGACCGTAAGTTACCCTCCCCTAACGTTACGCTAAACGCGAAATCTTGCTAGAAGTACCCCAGGGTTGTTGGAATGATTTTTGCGCGTCCAACTCCCCCTTGCGGCTCCCACGTTCGCCCCTTGCGACGGGTGGGAAAGGGTGACAGTTGGTAAACGCCTAACAAAACTGAGAAATCGAAGGTGTCAGTGTAACCCCGTATACGTCACTGCTGTCCTTGCGACCAGATGATGTCCGCAGGCTATATATAGGGGTGGGCGACGGCCGACCCGGGCAAGCGTTAGTATTGACATCAGATGGCCTTCTGAGGGTACTCTAGGTGCGATTTTTTTTTTTCCCTGTGGGAGGTATGGGGGTCCCCCGGAATAGCTATATGAGAGTCGGGGATAAAGGGAAGTTTGTCTGGATAAAACTCTACTATTTACAAAATGATAGCCCCGCTGCTATACCATTACTGAGGGACGTTACAGGACTCAAAGAGACATTCAGTCTGATCATTGGTAAGGTGATCCCTGAATGCTTGGCTATAGGTAGCGCCTATTTAGCCAACTCAGTAAAGACTCTTACCGGGGGAGCTACGTACTCACAAGAAAAGCTGCCGATAGGCCAAGTAGACACAGTTGACTGCTGTGCTTGCATAAACGGGAAAAAGCCATAGGGCTCCTGAGTCTCATACCTAGGTTTGGGTCCAAAGTCGGATTGTCAGTTGGCCATTGACAAGACGGTGATCGGAAAGCTTTTTCTCCTGCAGGCATAATCAAAATGCATTGCTGAAAACCTTTATAATTGAACAGACTCAACTTATCCGAGCGATCCACAGGCCCTGAAGTTAATTCCGGAAGGGCCATGTGTCAGATGATCCCTGAGTGGAGAAGCGAGCTCTCTTAAAGGTCGGAGTAGGGATGGGTGTCGTTGGCTTTATAATTCTACTTAAGTAAACGCGAACGGCACACTACTCTGATAACCAACTATCCTCTCGAGAAGACTTGAATTGAGTGAAGCTCTGGCTTAACGATATTAAGTTTTATCATTTGATTTAATTATTTTATCTTTATATTCTTTGAACTTTGCGTTGAGTCTTTTGGTGCGGTCGCAACCTTAGGATCCCTCTTCCTATAGGGTGCCCCCATTACACTCTCTGCCTCCCAGGAGATGGGGATAAGTAGGAGTGCAAGTATTACAGTCAGGGAAATGATCACCAGAGTAAGCATAAATAACCATGGGGGGCCATTAGAAGTAGGAGATGGATGTAGAGGAGGAGCGGCAGATGTGGGCTTTGGGTCTCTCTGGGCCATGATAGGGCAGAGAGGAAAAGTGGGAGTGGCAATCATGGTGGAGGAAGGTGCAAGAGAGACACAGTGGGCAAGGTCATAAAGCTCAGAACTGATTGCAGCAAGACTGGAAGCAGCAAGTTGAGCTAATAGGAATCGAGTTAGATAAGCAGACTCTCAAAAGTGCGACAGCTAAGGAAAGGGAGTCAATCAAGGCGACAAGGGCTGAAATTACACCACGGGTGCGGCATAGTAGTGAGATCAGTGTAATCAATCCAGTAGAGAGATCATTTGTACAAGAGGGAGAGATAGTGGGGTCCTGAGCTGAGGAAATTATGATGACTTCCTTCGACTCATCAAGGAAGGAGTAGAGGAACAGGAGGTGGGTGATCTCAAATGTTGATGTAGAGGCTAAGGGTTGTGCAGGAGCGGAGGTGAAATGAGGGGCATTAGGTGGACCGGCTTAAGCCATGACCATGCTTAGGGTATGCAAGAACCTAAGAGACGAAATGTATTGTTGGGATCGTAGGAACTGAGTACACTATTGGCCTGGTGGTCTAAAATCTTGGCGCAGGCAAATATTTTAAGCCCAGCGTGTCCTAACTACAGGTTGCTTTTTCTTGTTTTTTTTCTTGTTTTTTTTTTTTTTTTTTTTTTTTATCACATATATTTGTTGTTAAGTTACAAGAACTTGTGTGCAGCACTAGCAATGGCATAAACAAAACCTTAATCCCAAAAACCAAAACCTTCAGAAACTACTATTACAAAACACTCTAACTGGGCAGGTAACTGTCTATACACCATGTATGGTAAACTCAAGTAAGGAAAAACCAGCCAAGGAAACATACAGAAAGCAAGTCTTCAATAAGGAAAAACCCGGTGTTCTAAGAACATGTGGAGTAAAAAACCGGGCGGGCAGGACACTATGGGTGGGTAGGGGCGACCCTAGAGGCGGAGAGGAGGGAAGTGAGAGCTGAATGTCAATTAGCAAGCCAACCTGGATCCTGGAAAATCGGCAATGAACTTAAGATGGAGTTGTATGCAGGACCTGATGGATTCAGTCTGGCCTGTGCCCATAACACTTGGATGAGGTGCCTGCTGGCCTCTACGGTTGCCAAGCAGGAGATTATAAAATATTGGAAGTGTTCATCATAGTCCTAGCAATGAGACAGATGGTGGGCCACCAGTCAAAGGCCCAGGAGGTGTGGAGCGCCAGGTAGCTCTTGTGGGCACGTATCAGGTGAATGCGGCTCACCATGAACTTGCCTAAGTCCACAAAAGGATGTTGGACATGGACGGTTTGTAGGAATAGTAGGGTGGTGGAGGAAAGACCTCGTTTCGGTCGTTAATAAGGGTCTGGTAGGCCTGCATCCTAATGCAAGTGTAGGAGGCATGCATGGTAGTTAGCGGGGGGAGAGGAACACTGTGGGTACAAGATCTACTCGTGGTTTAGGGTCGAACAACATGGATCCCAAGCTCGGCCAGATAAAATCGACCATGGCATCACCTGGGAGCTGGCTGCGGACATGATATGAAGGAGGAGCAGTTTTTCTGTGGAGAGGATTGACATTTGCTAGGAGACATCTAGCGAGGTATGGCCACCAGTCAGTAGGGCGGGATTTGAGAAGAGAGGGAAAGTACTGGTGCAGCCGCCCTGCGACAGGGTTAATGGTGTGGGGGTGGCAAACCAGTCTCAGTGCAGCAAACCTACGTTAGTGAGCATCCAAGAGTACGATAGGGGGGAGGCAGCTCTCCAAGGAGAGGACAGAGAGTCTGGTAGAGCTGAAGCAATTGGTAATCCATCTCTGGATCTAGTGCTAGAAGAAGTTCATGTACTGTACCATAACACAGGAGGGTACGAAGAGGTCATCCCCGTAGGTAAGGATAGGGATAAGAAAGGAGACAGCGAGGTGCTGGAACTGGTGGGTGGAAAGCATGCGCCCAGTGGGGAAAGCCTGCAAACGTTAGCAAGGATGCCAGGAGCAAGGGCAAGACACATGGAGAAATGAGTGGAGGTAGAAAGGGATGTGGTGAGCCAATAGCTGAGTCATCTGAGAGAGTTGGCAGGATGGAAGACCTGCCTATCCAAGTCTATGGGAATAACGCAAGTAGAGCCCCGCAGGTTCTCAGTGTTCTAGTGAATAGGGTCCGACTTGGGAACTGAAAACGGCACATAGCGTACTGTTCCGCAACTCTTGATCCTGGAAAAAGCGGCTTACAGTTGCTAAAGTTGCGGTGGTAGGAATAAGAATATACTGTCAATGTAAAATGATCATCAATGGAAAGAATAAGGCCCATAGAAAGGAAAAAGTGCAGGGAAGAAAGATAAAAAACAAAAAGCAATGGTGATAAACGAGACCACAGAGGGGTGCTAACACAAAAGCAAGAAAAAATACCAGGTGAGCCATGGAAAAGAAAATGGTAGGTGAGGCCATTGAGGATAGACCTGACTCAGGAGATAAGGTAGTGGTTGATGACTTTTTTCCTTTGTACATCAGGGTGAAAATCAGGATCCACATTATCATAATCCCCTTTGATATCAAGGAACAGGGTGGAAAGCCGGACGGTGGGGCGATGGAATGTGCAGACTGTGTAGGTGAAGGTGCGGAGGGCATTAGAGGAGGAAAGGCCCGCAACGGAGGTGCATTGGTTGGGACTGAGGAGTCCAAAGGCCCTGGTGACGAGTGCTAGGCGGGAGGCGACAATTTTAGGGTTAGGGTTAGGCACCGAGCGAGCGAAGCGAGCAAGGTGTGTTTCCACTGTGTGGAGGGGGTCAAGGATCAAGGGAAGAGTTTTTGCTGCAAAGGCGAGAGGCGTAGACAAGTCGGTATCGATAATGGTAGTATACCGAGTGTTGCTTGTTTCGTCTTTGTTCTAAAAGACTCTTCAGTACGCGGCGGGAGAGGGGGTACTTATACCTTTCCCGCGGGTGGGCGGAACACAATTATCACTCGATTTCCTCGAGAAATAACCGATCACTTTTCGTAGAATCGAAAAGATGATGTAGGTTTCCGTGTGGAAGGTAGGGCGTTTTCCAGGCGAAGCTGGAGTCGGGCGAACATTGCTCCGCTGCGATGAACACCAAAAACACCCATCGCGACACCAACTCGTATCCTAAGCGAGGTGTGGGTGGAGCGGTGAGAATCCCTAACACGCCGGAACCGGAAGGATGTCCAAATGGAGTAACCGAACTCTTCCGAACGAGCGAAAGTGAACGGCGACTACCAGATTCGGTCATTGCATGCATTAGGGTTAGGGTTAGGGTTAGGCACCGAGCGAGCGAAGCGAGCAAGGTGTATTTCCAC
>QFET01006843.1:0-60773 GCA_003316355.1 Tuber calosporum | reverse complement strand
AGGTGGGGGTGGGGGCTTTACACCTAGGAGAGGGGTGGCTGTAAAGCCAGCACTTCCGGCATTGCATATACTTCCCCGAGGAGTGGGCCTTTTCGACTTTGAGTGGACGGGAGAAGAGACGGATGGTGGAGCCAAGCCTGTTTACATCATCAGGGGCCACGGTGACCCCAACAGATGTTGTGGTCTTTGTTACCCGAATATCAGGGTCAGTTTGGAGGAAGTGTGATGAGAAGATAACGATGTCAGTTGCATTGCGAACTGACTCAGAGAGGGTAGGGAAGAGGTCAGCCTGCTCCTCGGGAAGTTAGGCTGTAGGTAAGCTGTGGATGGCTAATTGGTCCTCATGCGGGGCAGGGCAGAAAGGAAGATAGGCGTTGTTCCTACTGGAAAAGCCTGATTAAGATGGTTAGTCATGGCTTCATAGTAGGGTGAGTAGGCAGTGGAGGGTGTGTGTGGGTCAGTGCCTACGAGGGTAAGAGATCCTTTAGGATTGACACGTGCGGAAAAGGACAGGGGGAAAGGGCAGTTGGTCTGCCTCCGGACGGCAGACAGCAGGTCGGGGTCGGTGGCTGTCATCCGGTCAGCATCTGCATGAGATGTGGGTGAGGTGCGGCGGGCGAAGAATCTGCGCTCGGCAGAGGGCAACGGTGCTGGACCTCGAGACTGAGGTCTGCTGTCGTTGGACACTGCGACTTGGGCCGGCATGGTTAACTTCTTCCCGTTTCCGTTGGTACCTGGTGCAGAGGATGCTCCAGCTGCAATAGCAGCATAGGACTTGTTGGCCGGACGGGTCTGGGTGTGTGCGGGTTTGGTGTTGGAGGATGAGGGTGATGAGCAGAACTCAGTTAGGGGAGGGTATTTGCCTGCCCTGTAATCCTGGGCTTCCCAAGATCGTGGGTGTCGGACAGCATATGCTGCAGGGTTACCATACTACTGTTTTTCAACTGTGTCATATGAGGGGAGGTCGAGGTATGGGCCTTGAATTGCTTCTTGTGCAGGTTATGGTTGAGGGTTGGGGAGAGACCTTGTTCGAGCCAGAGCGGGGCGAGGGGGGACCGGCTGGGGAGGAGGGGGTTGTCTGGCAGTTGCTCCTGCCGTGATGCGAAGGGATAGGTCCATGACTGTGGCCTCCAAGGCTGCAATCGCGGGGGGGGTTGAAGTAGGGAGAGGAGCAGGGGTTGAGAGAGTGGAGAAGATCTCAACAACGCGCGTAGTTATTGCGTCAAGTCGACTGACCACCTCATTGATTCCAGAGAGGGCAGTGCAGAGGAGTGGGATGATGGTGGCTTCCGCGTCGGAAAGCTTGTCGAGGTGGGAGTTATTAAACGCAGGGCAGGATTCCTGGGAGAGGCTAAACTCTGTAACTATAGCGTCCAGGAGGTTTTGGGTTGCAATCAGGTTGTCTGGGAGGGGTCCAGGTGTGCTGGCGCGGGAGGAGTGAGCTGAATTGGGGGCTGTGCAGTGCTGGGTGCGCAAGCCTGACCTGAGGGGCCAGGGGAGGCTGTGGCCATCAGTGTTACACAGGAAGTGTGGCTGTGTAGCTAAAGAGTGAAGCTTAAGCGAGGGGCAAGATTTGGTGTGTCGTGGCCGTTGCCACACAAAAGGACGCAGTTTTGTGCAGCTAAAAAGGGCAAGAGTTTCAAGCGGGTGGAAAATAGCCGGCGCGGACCGTGTGTTTTCTCTACACAGTATTGCTAACTATTTATACTATGTTCCCTCTAATTATTTTGGCCATTGATAAGAAGTATCATTAAACACTTGAACTATTTTCCAAATAAGTGCAACTACAGTTTCACTCAGAAGATGTATGACCCCACTAAACCAGATAATCACCAGGACTGGGTTTTTGTCCCAGGGTGTCAAGTACTCTATCAGTAAATACCATGCAATATCTATCCTACAAGAACTAAGTTCGACTTGATTTAGCATATTTGCGAACATTCTACAGAACAACAGGTAATGAGTCTTTATGTCGGTCTTTATTCTGCATATATACACTCATGTGCTGATGCATGCAAATTAACATGAATACTGAATATGGAATATATCCAGCTTGATAACTTACTCTATCCTGTTTCAGCGATGGAAAGTAGTTCTCGATCCCATCCTTCCTCTAGTCAGTATGGCTTTTAGTCAATAAAGGTTACCTCCCGGAGTTATATCCCATCAAATTTAGACATGAAAGTCTAGTATCATTTCCCATATATGTAACACTAGGCCAGTACTGAAATAGTGAACGTGGAACTGGCGTTAACAAGAAAAGGAAACGCGAAGAAGAGTTCAAGTAAAGCCAAATATTGCACGCAATAAAAGGTGAAAAACATATACGACGCCGGAATATGTAGCTAATGAATGCAACAACTAGTGGGCAAAAGCAATAATAGCACCACTAACTAAAAGGTTCTGGATTCAACTTGATTGAAGCTCATAAATTAATCCTGAAGGTAAAAACGCGTGCAAGGCAAAAAGAGGAATAGTGCCTAAGATATATATTATTAAACCAGACTTGGAGATACAGGTTTATATAGGCTCAAGTATCAACAATGGGACAATGGTGGGATCAAACAAAACCTGAATATAAAAGGCCCCAATTTTTGTAAATACCATATGGCACATGCAACCCAAACAAATGGTAATCCATGTCAGAGAGCCAAAAATATGAGAGCTTACCTAATAGATGAATATATAATCATGTTTCCTGGCACCGTGAGTCATTGCGCAAGGGTACACAATTACTGTTCGTCTACTATTTTTGAAAACAACAAGGCTCTAACAACCAATTCTACGTCCTACTAGCAGGTAGTCCCACCTTGACAGGTGTGAACGCAACAACCAAGCATACAAGTGACATCCTAGAGAGATACTCAAGTACCATATACTGAAGAATCTCAGGCATACAAGAAGCGATTCCCATCAATACATATTTGATAGGCAGCATTGACCAAGGGAATCTTAAACTTCTGCAGAAATAAACGTAGTGCAACATCTTGCAAAATTTAAATGTTCGAAGGTAAGGCAGCCGTTCCGAACTCTAGTTGCTTATATAGTCCTAAATGACAAACAATTACTAAACAACAACCGCTTCATCATTTACTGGATAAGGGTCCTCCTTCAACTGAGAGAACGGCACTATAGATGCTGGATCCTGAAAATCCTTCAAGGAATGATAATTTAAGTCCAGGTCAGCTAGATAAGAGCTCCAAGTAATAATCAGTACTGGTACGAAGAATCTGAGGGAAGATAGAAGAAAAAATTAATTTGAGTCAACTATAAGCAGATGGAGAGTGACGGGATAAACCAGTCCCATTCAAGAAGACTGTAGAACAGGATAGGGTTGAATAGTCGACATTATGTGGATGTGAAGGTAATGTATGAACAATCTCCCCTGCATACATAAGCTTACTATCACACAAAGATACAAGTTCTTCTCCAGTTAAGCTCAGGAAGGTCTAGAGACAAAGGTCTCATGTATGGGAACCCTTTAGCTATACATCAACCCATCTAGCAGTGGGCTACCCTGTCCATCAAGAAAGAATACATTTTGTAAAGTTCTTATGAGGCAAGTCTAGTACCCCAAACTAGGTAGGGGTGGTAACAAACTCTCTAATTAGTTAAGAAACCAGAACCCTTCGACAATGTTGCCAAAATGATCCTGTGCATTCATGAAGGCCCATCAAAGAAACATAAACCGCTAGCTATTATACAATAATCTTATATAAGGGCTGTAGGTTGGGTAACGTATGAACAGAATACAAATAGAATACCTGTACTGATCTTCGTGGACTATGTATGTAAGGTTTGTCCCATTAATCAAGAACGGCTTTTATAGTTCGAGAAAGGGGATCTGACAGGTAACCTGGCACATTAGATCCTAAAGTGTATAGTAACCACCATTCCAAACATGAGAAAATATTCTATAGAACGAATTCAATTAGAAATTGGAAAAAATGCACACATGTCCTATATCTCCTGCGAAATTGCCAGAGCAGCACCATATGATCTAAGGTTTTCCTTTTGTGTGGGATTATTAAGAGTATCCGTAGGGTCAGATAGATCACTCACCTAATTTGGAATGTATTAACACCTGGTCTCAAAGACCCACAGCTGAGCAGACCAACGATTAGTGCTGAGAATGCCAAGAAAATTGGGCATATACCCTACAAGCGGGGTATATGGAGAGGAGAAATCTTTTATTGCAAGATGAGGAAAAAACCTGAACCAATGAAATCATAAATGGTATCATAAGTGGACACAGGAATTCCTGCCAGAAACGGTGGTAATACTTGGTGTGAGAATATTATCGACTACGTGGTTGAAATGGTCCTAGAAGCAGTGCCCCAGAGGGGACAGCTCAGTCGACTCTCAGCTCTTCAGCATGATCTGTGGGCTAAAGACCTGCCCAAAATACAGGACCTGGGAAAGATTGTAATAAGCAAGTCCCTCTGGTGGCGTACCAAAGTGGTAGCTTTCCAGACCTGATGCATTAAGAACACTGTACATGGACTAATATAAACTAAAGAACTTGATAATCATCAGCAAATAGCGAGTACTGGCCATTAGGGACCTTGTGGAAAGAGTTCTGTGAGTAACTATATTTACCTTAGTGGACCACAAAGAAAGATATCACGAGCTAACAATCAAGAAAGGTGATAAATAGGAAACGACATTATGTACTTAATATAGTCACTTTAAATACCAAGTAATACTATTTGGACTGGTTAACGTACCAGGCTCATTTTAAGATATGAGGAACTAAATTAAGCGCCAATTCCTGAATTATGCAGGAGTTGTGTAATTTGACAACTGCTGGATCTATTCGGATTATTAACAACCACATACCCAGCTAGTCCAAAAGGGTCTTCTGGAGTTGTACTACATCATCTTGAAGTGTCTACCACCTGGTCAGTTTTCTATATGGATACGGGCAAGTTCCTTTGCTTTTTGATGGGAAGAGAGGGGGTAACCAGTACTGAAAGAATAGTTGAATTGATAAACAATTAGAAGCCACCTTGCACAGTCAAACAGGTTCAAACATTACTTGACTTTGCCAATTTTTAAAGGTAGTTCATCAGAGATTTCTGGAAAATCCGTAAACTAATCACCGAGTGACAAATAAGTCACTTCACAAATTTTAGCTCAGGACCAGAGCAGGAGAAGGGATTTCATTATATTAAGCTCAAATTTAATTCAGACCCAATTAGGTGCCACTTCTACCTTAAATGAGAAATCAAGGTGGAAACGGAGATAAGCAACTCTACAGTTGGACTTGTTTTGAACCTGTGTAAGGATATAAGGGTAGACCCAGGGCTTTTTAATTCACCCAAGAGGAGCCCTGCCGAAGGAAACCACATGTTACACAAGCAGGTGTTGTTACCATCTTGTAGGCATTCAAGGAGTGGAAACAATGCCTGGTTAAAGCAGAGGAACCAGTGACTGTAACCACAGATCAGGAAAAACCAGCACAATTTGCAAATAAAGATCATCTGGAATCAAAGGCAGATAGGCTATGCAACATAGGTGGCAAAAGAGATTTTAAAATTCTGTATCGACTAGGAAAATGGTTTGCAATCCTGTTCCCTTAAGCTGACCGCTGGGTGACCCTTACGCAGAGGGATCTCCATATCGCGTACAATCAATCATCTAGCCAACACATTTTCAAAGCAACCTAATACACTGGTGCATTATGGAGTCAACCTAATATATGCAGACTATAAGCCATTAAACTATGAATTCGCCTAGAATTCAATTCGGGATACAACAAAGGAAAAGTATAAAGTTGGCGCTTAAATCACTGTAGGAGATTACCTATGCCAACTAAGAGATTTGATAAAGGCAGCCAAAGTGCAACAACTAGTAGAAACACGAATTACAAAACGATAGCCACAAGGGACACGCACTGTCACCTTGCCGCAAGGTCGATTTACAACTAAGTATATGAGCAAGGTAGACTGAAGTGTAATTGACTCTGATTACATAAGTGCAGTCAAAGTTATAATGATAAACTATGGCAAACAATATTGCTCAGTCCTTAAATGGGGCCGAATAGGCCAGATGATCCATCGAAGTAGCATAACATTTGAGGCATTGGTAGTCGACAGACTTGCAAACATAAAATTACTATACGACAGTTTCTAAAGCACCGATATCTCACCGAGACGATACCTCTCAACCGAGAACAAGCCTGTAGTTGCTTATCTCCACACAATACCAATCGGAAAATGAGTCTATTTCTGATACTGACCTGCAAGCAAGCCATCATGCGGAAATAGTCTAGAGGTCTGATGTGAGGATATAGAAAGTTGCTATTACGAAATACGACAAGGAAGTACTAACTACCTTCAAAGAAGCAGGTCAGAATAATCAAGATTGGCAAGAACATAAACTGGAATTGAAACAATTGTCAGTGCAGGGTAAACATTAACCAAATCATGTGGCATAACTGAAGTTATTTATACTATAAGAATGACCTATACATTCCTTCGAACGAGTGATTACAAGCAAGCCTAACTAAAGCATGTCACAGTCAGAGGTAGCAGGACCCGCGGGGCCGGAAAGATACTTGTAATACTTATCCAACACTTTCAAGGTAAGGGAATGGCAGCTTCCTTCCATGACTACGTAAGCATGAGTGATCATTGTCAATATAATAAATAACTAGGGTATTCACGGCTCTCTCTGCTACAGGCATAGGTAGTTCTGTTTCCACTTAGTCATTTATAACTACGGACTTTATCAAATAACTATGCAAATCGCTAGAATCAATACATATTATGCCACTAGTGAATCAGTTCACAAAGATGTACACTTCCTTGGGCTGGGAAATAAGGAAAAGCAAAGGTTGCGGCGAATGTATGGTTGAGAGATGTCCGCAAGTTAACTGGACTCGCAAAGAAATTATAACAGCTATGATTGCAAAAGTTCTTGGCCAAAATCTAGGAGTATCTATGCAAAAGCAACAGGATAAAAGGAAAAATGTCACTTGAGTACTAGAGTCAGACAAATGGTCAAACGGAAAGAATCAACCAAGTAGTAGAAGGATACTTAAGAAACTTGGTCAGCTGAGATTGTACTAACTCGTAACTGGTGTTACCACCAGCTAGTCATACCTATAACACGTAGTTAACAAACGCATATAGGATATCATCATATTATGTGTACAATGGGTTATCTCCATATCGAGAATGGATGAAATAAGGCAAAGCTCACAATGCCATTGCACAATTATATGCGCCCTGGATGTAAACAATACTGCAACATGCTAGAGTAGTATTTGGGGAAATAGGGTAAATTATTGGAAATATTATAAAGGGAACCCTAAACACCAACCAGTCAGCAAGGTGAAGGACCAGGTCATGCTAAATGCAAAAAGTATATTCAGCATGGGACCTTCGAAGAAGGTTAGTGCTTTGATATACAGCCCATTTATACTATTTAAAAATATTTGAGTGAGCTTACCAATAAACTAGAGATATTACCTTAAGGGAACATGAATCTAATATTTGATCTATCATTATTGGAATCCTTTCGGTTATTCGACAGACCAGGCGTTGAGCACCCCCCAACCCATTCTGGAAAAATCGATTCAAATCTTGAGTGCGATATCAAAAGGATTGTTAAGTGAGAAATAATATATTCTGCTAGTGAGTTTGTGATCGTTACAGGCAAAGGCACATAAAAAAGACATTTTGAGAAGTACACCGGCTGTTCATATAATGAGAACACTTGGTAACCATTTGAGCATTGAATCCATTCAGAAGAATTAAAGGACCAATTTCATAGGGAAAATCTGCCTATACCAAAGCAGGCATATATTGAACAAATGTGGAAAACGTTGTCTTAATGTGGCTATGCAAATGCATCAGGTTTTTTACCCTACCCTATTTAGTTCATCAAACCTTTCATATAATAATGTTTCCTGATTTAGATGGACAGAAAAGAGGGCAATCAAGATGCTAGAGGTTAGGCGATCTAATGTTCGTAGATGGAGCTAATATTAGGCATACAGGACCTCCGGAGAAGATGTGGTGAAATCTCCAACCAAGGCCAAAGCTGCACGTGTCAATCCAACACGTCCTGTTACAGGTTCGCCCTATTAGTCAATACAGGCAACTTGATATGTTACTTGCTGCCTCAAAATCCTATGATATTAGAGCAACACATGTAACAAGGATTAGGTCGTCTCTGTGTGTTTTACTGTATACCCTAGTCTGGGCATTCCAGAGGGCCTCACTGGCAACTCAACACTGGTGGAACGAATTGTTTCTGTTAAGAACCCGAGGAGTTACAGCCAGTTGAAAATAGGGCTTAATGGGTACTCCCATAAGATACATCAAGGAAAAATGAAGTTTGTTACCTCCATCAGGAGCGAGAGTATGCTGATATTGGTAAAATCATGGCTTTATCGTCGAAGGCCCTATCAGACCAATTTGATAAGGACAGGAGTTTGAACATGAAGCTATAGGATCCTGTCTTGACCGTATTCATCCTGGAAGCCACTTTCGGATTCTGAAAAGACGGCACAAAGCAGATCTGATCAACACACAAAGTCACCCCTTAGTCTTATAAGAAGCAATAGTAATTGGACCCTGGATCTCCTATTTTAAATAGTAGAAGAAGGTCTGATTTCTCCAATTACAGCAAGTTACACACCCTGGTAGAATATCGAGTTAGGGCACTAATATAATCTATTAGGGGCCGAGAATTTTCAATCTTGCAGGATATTCGCAGCAGGAATGTAATAGAGAAAATCGTGAGAAATACTCTCTTTGCATAAGAAATAGATTTGATCCCCCCACACTTTGACACTGGATATAAATATTGAAGTGACTCACAAGCTTTATCCCTCATTATCCAACACAAAAGAGATATTATCAATATCATAAGTTTTATGAAATATCTTTTATCAGCTACAAGTCTTCCTAGAAAATCTTGGCTTTCAAAAGAATATTTTGTGCCTACTTTGATTTACTAGGGCTTGGAATTGACTACCTTTAACAAAGGCTATCTTTTTTGCATCGATGCACTTGGGTGCATTTGCGAGGGGATGTTCAGGACTGTTAGAACTCTTTGTTTATAGTATAGATCTGTAACCAAGTCTTAGGAGTTCTGCTATTGACACTACTTCTTGCAAGCATGGGTGGTAGGTATATGGTAACCTTCCAGCTCTATTTCCTATCATATTATATGATTTGTGCAATACCTATATATTTAAATCAGATATACTATTGCCCAAAACCTCCAGCCCAGCTAGACTACAAAGCTGATTGGTTCCGAAAACCAATAATATACACAACCTTGTTCCCCTGAGAGTTTCATACTATTCACAAGAAGTATATAAGTTTTGATATCACTATTTCTGCCTTTTGTAGTCTTTCAATTATTAGATTACCTTGATTTGATTTGATTCCTGTTACATTTGATTTACCTATAGGAAACTCTAAATTCTGGCACTCGGCTTATAGTACACTTGTGAGGTTTGCATTCATTACACCGCAGATGTTTTCAGGGATAGTTCAAGTCCTAAATACCATCTGGAGGTTAGAATCAGTAATTTGAATGCCGTAATGCAGTCGCGGATTCTGGCTTGTCTACCGGATTCCAGTCGTTCTAGACTTAGGACTTGTTAGTGTAGCCCCTGGATTTGAGAGCCACAGCTGCAGGGGGCCTTATTTAATATTATTAACTGTGGCCTCCAGGCTAGGGAGAGATATCAAACTTGACTTTAATACTTTTATAATGAACGGAATTGGTTGGATAGTAATCCTAACCTTACCTTTGACACTTTATATAATTTGAGTCCACTCTCCTTCTATAAGGCTGTCAGGAGGTTACACTTCAAGATTAAAGCAACCATATCTACCAGTTAGACATATTAGTATAACTATTCCGACAGCTTATCACAATTGAGGTGGTTAATGAACCACGGACTATGGCAAGCTCCCACTGAGCCAACACAGTAGTGCAACTTACTAGGGGAGCTAAGTAGTTACTAGAAATACTGCTGCTTGGCTAAATAGATCAGCTGGACCACAACAATTGCATAGATGGAATCGCAACAGGGCAATTCAGTCTTAATTAAGATTCTAATCTCCCTGTCGACTAGTCACTAGGCTACTAACCATACCTTGTTCTGATAAGTTCTTCTGTCCTGCAGAGATAAATGTTCTACTTTACAGAAAATTAATCGGCTTGGTGGTTTCCCATTATGCAAGTGATCCTAACACTTGGGAAGCTCACCTTGAAGGAATACGGCCTTGTTAAACTATTAGTTTATAAGGGTGTCCTTTTATAGTCGTTGTTGCGATGGGTTTCCAAGGGCTTTATAATCCTAATTAAATAAACACAAGTGGAACTATACTCTTATAACCAATTATCCTCGCTAGAAGATCTTTACTTGAGTGAAGCTTTGGCTTAAGAATATGATGTTTATGTTAGGCACAAGTGTATAAGGGACTGAATTCAGTACTGCATTCATACGAAAAAGACGTTTAAAACCCTACTCATACCCCTACGGCCCCGTTGTTGGGCCTGCAGGTCACCTGCGGCACCTACCTCATTGACGTCCCCACTCTAAAAAGTCCTAAATTGGCGCCCCAATCGTAACACGATATACGTCGTAGCCGTCCGTCCGACCGGAGACTGTTTGCAGGGTATAGGAAGAGGGAGACTCGACCGTGCCAATGCAACTGGAATCAAGTGCATCAGACCAGTGTCCACAGAGTTATGGCCATTCCCGTACAGCCTTCCCTGAGGGTGTTCAAAGGTGACGGAAAGCTCCGAATGAAATTGAGAATATCTTAAGTGGGTTCCAGGGAAACACTGAGAACACACTTAGACCCGGTTTAGAAGCCTAGAAAGGTCCTTAGACCTATAGGAACAATTCGATAAGAAGGGGCGAAGCCAAAACGATATAGTATTCGACCGATCGTGAGCTTCAGTTATCCTCACAGCTGGGCTGTCTACAAGCAGCCTGTAGTATCTGGAGGAAGTAGATTGGTCCACAACCATCCTGGCCACTTGGTGTTCTAAGAAACCATTTGAAGATCCAATGATGTACTACTTGGTTTAAACGGCAGAAGAAGGAACTGCATTTCAGACTGATAAGGGTACCACACCCTCAGAGAAAGCAGAGCTATAATGTGGCCATAAGCTGTGGGGGGGAACCATATTCATAGGGTCAAATCGCCTTCGTACTCCGATCATCAAAGATAGTTTGTAAGAGACAGTACATAGTTCTATAAGAATTAGTAGTAGTCCGCGACCACTCAGGCGCGGGATATAAATATCCAAGTGCCTCTCGAGCTTTAGCCATCATCAAGCAACGGAGAAGAGATCTTATCAATATCAAAATGTTTTTACTCAAAAATCCCCACCTACAAGCCTTCCTAGACAATCTCCGTTTAGGAAGAAAGATTTAAGCCTAGTTCGATTCGCTTGCCCTTAGAATCGACTACCTTTAACAGTATATTGATATTTCTACTTGTTACCAAGGCTCTTTACATGACTACTGGACACCTCCAAGTCATACCTCAGGAATCACATAAGCGCATAGCTGATTTCACACTCCTCGACGAGCTTTTGCTTGAACCAGGTCCCTCAAAATACATCTCCTTATTCGAAGAAATACATGAAAACTCCGTCCTGGAGATTCAATTCTATATACCTCAGGAACCCTACTGGTTCACCTATCCGCTACTCGTCCCTACCGAATCAGATTTCCAAGAAATCTACGAACACTTCTACAGTCCCACCTTCCTGTGGAAACCGTTCCAAGACTAGGATACAGAAGAAGAAGGAACCTCCAGTTCTTTCAGCTTTACCTCCCCCACCTTCACTCGATCTCTTTGGAAACTGGGAAAACATCCTAAATCTCAATAAAACGAGATGGCCGGACAATTGACTGTCGACACGGACCTAGCCATGTCTGACATAGAAGAGGTTTCTCTAGTTGGAAGCGACCATGCACCTGGACGCTCCAGATCACCTTTTGCACTACACCACCTGTCACAGCCAAGTGGAGTCAGAAAGTCACCCCCAGGAACTCCATCAACTACTCCCCGTCCCCCGGACGCATGAACTCCCGCTATGGATGGATTAGCAGAATGCATAGGCCCGGTAATGAGCTGCTTCGACCGTACCCTCCTGGAATCAGTTGATATGCAACATCTGGCCTACCGTGAACTATCTGGTCAAGCTCAGGATCAGGCAAACCAACTCCAGCACTATGCTCAAAGGATAAGCCTTGGGGAGCAAATCATTGGCGAAGAGTTGAAACAAGTCAATTCGGGACTTGAAATGTTAGCAACCGAAACCGCCGCACTTCAAGATGCAACCACCAAACAGTTGGAGGCAAAGTTTGGGGCGCAGGAAGAACTGGATGCACACCAAAAAGCGGTAAGTACCCAACTTCATGCTAACATTGGGATAACTTGAAAAGCAGCGCTGGATCGAGACCGCCAGCTGGAACAGGCGTTGGCAGGGCAAAAAGCATAACTCCTTCAAAGATAAGTGTCAGCACAAAAAGCACAAGAACGGACCAGAGAGGAGTTACGAGGACTTCACCAGGGCCTCGAACAGGACCGGGTGGAAAGGGAAGCCTATGTGGTCCGGCAGAATGCCGCATCCGAGCAACTAAATCGAAGGTTGACTTGGATGAATGAAACTTTTGTGCAACTATAAGTTGCGAGGAACCCACTAAGCGTGTGGGAAACAGTGGCACCACAGCCAGTGGTAAATCCGGGCTAGGAAAGACGAACCACGGCCAATGGCGGAGAAGAGTTCCGGTTGATTCCCAGTAGAGTCAACGGAAAAGCTTTGGATCGAGGAAACGGAAAGGGAAATGGCGAAAAGAGCCACCACTGCTACCTCCGGCGCATGAATCCAACCAGTGAGATGATGAACCTGGGTCTGAAGACGGAGGTGGCAGCTCACGACTAGGTGGTGAGCCATCACGATACCCTTGCCTGGCCGTAAGTTCGAATCCGAAGATGACATATTGGTTGACCAACTAGGGCAAGCCTTGTCAAGGACCAACCGCCAGCAAGCGGATCCACCATTCAAGTTTGGGAATAAGCGTACTCAGGTTGTGCAAGTATGGTTATTAAATTGCAAGAACTAATTTGGGAGACACCTATGGCAATGGGAAAACGATGAAGAACGCATCAAGTATGCTAGAGCAAGAATGGAAGGAACCGTGGTAGCCCCTTTCTCGATAACCTATCCCAAGAAAATCACCGAGGACCTCATATTCCCAAATAATCAGGGTTATGAATTCTAGATCACATTCCGAGCCGAGGTTAGAGAAAGATTCTCAGTACTGCATAAGGCACAAAGAGCCTTAGCCGAGATGGAGAAGGTCCGGTATACAGGGGATATAGAGAAGTATCTCCTCTCCATGGAAAACCACAACATCGAGGCAGAAGTATCTGGTATTGCTTGGAGAACTATAATTCACCTGCAACTTCCTATTGAAGCCATGCATATGCTATCACATTAGAATCACGACTTGGATAGCGAATGGATAAAGTCAGTTAGCAGAGTTACCAAAACGGAAGAATCGTTCATGGAACAACAAGCGCTATGCAGCAAAAATGACCTGGGGAAAAGTGACTTCTAGGAAACGAAACGAGAGGAGGAATCAAAACCTAGCCAGACCACTTCTGGAAATAATAAATGGAAAACCTATACAGCAGCTGAAAAATCTGCCTACAAATTGAAAAAACAACCTGAGAAAGGGAAAAAAGCCCCTGCTGAAGGAAAGGTTGAGCATACAAATTGGGTTGAAGCTCATAAAGGAATCCGTGAAGACAAAATTAAAGAACGAAAGAAGGCCAACCAATATACACATTGCATGTTAGCCAACCATACTTGGAAGTTCTGCAGGAAACAGGACCAAGTATGGGTTATAGGGCAGAATAGGGGAAATTTCTAACCCCAATATCGACGAACCCTGATAACAAAGGAGCAACCAGCACCCACGACTATGGTGAACATAGTCAACCAGCCCAGGATTTAGGAACTGGAGGACATGAAGGAAACCTAAAAATGGTTTTCAGACACCGGCAGCGACGGCGACCAAGTACTCAGTTATGGACCCCTTACCGAAACCGAAATCAACAAGTGGGCTCGACCTCTACAAGGTCCTACTCGCAGGTATTCCGCACTTCACTATAGGAAACTCAAAACCAAAGCGAGAGTCACGAAAAGCAATCCAGACCTACGGGAGTATCGCAGACCTAAGAATGGCTGGCGGCCAAAAAGCGCTGAATTTGTACGGCGGCCAGTGGTAGTCCGGGACTAACTCTAGGAACCTGTAACTACAAAAGAAGAAAGCGGAACGGCATATTTGATGTATATCGGACCACAGTACGGTAGACGGCCTAGCAAACCCGCATTCTATTAAAGTCCTAAATCCATGTCAGATATCCAAGGAATAATAGACAGGCCAGCGCTGACTAGGGACTTCTTAAGAATGACAAGGGGAAATCAGTCTAGCCTGGATCGTGAGAAGCCTTCCCGGAAGGAAATATATTACAGGTCGGCTGGACAACGGATTATTGGGAGAAAACAGAACAGGATCCAGGACATCAAGAAAAATGAAGTGGACGAGAATGAGTAATAACCGCTACCTAGTCCACACGCTAAATGGAGCGTGGTAAATCCGTCCCGAACCTGGACTCCGGCTTTATAGACAGGATAGGTACGATAGACTCATGGGGTATAAGAGGCGATGCGTGAAGAATCTCCGGAGCCCAAATACACTGATATAGTCAAAACAATACCCGTACGGCTATAGTAAAAACAAAAGCATGGGCTGAGAAGGGCAAATGGCAGGTGTATGCCAACCCTTCGGCAAGGGGTAAAGACCGCTAGTAGTTGGCTGCCCAGTACACCAAAGACAGAGATTTTAGTTTGTCTAAGGAGGCTTAAATATCCGAAACCGTGCAGGCATGTTACAAACACCCTAAGTTACCACCACAACAAAAATGATCTACAAAAGACCAGCACAGGCCCTTAGCGGCCCTAATAAAAGAAATAAAACAAACATAGCTGCCCCGCCTTATTATTAATGCCCAGAAGGCAAGGCAATCATCGAAGCAAAGGGTGAACAGATCCCGATTCGCATTCTATTAGACTCAGGGTCAAATGTATTCCTAATTAACCAAGAGCTGGTTCATAAACATCGCCTACCATACCACAACCGCAAAGATAGCTTGGACATAAACACCTTTGAAGGAACTACAGCAGCAAATGGGGGAAAACACTACATACATCCTGTTCTCTTAGAGATCGGAAGCAATGCACACCGATCGCACAACTCGTGCGAAATTGCCTAGGCTGGCAAATATGACTTTTTCATCCCTTTTGGATGGTGGCATACAGAACATCCCATAAGGCACATTGAGGATGCGTAAAAATGGCCATTTAAAGAGGAGAAATGCTAAAGTCATGTTAATGATGAAAGCATAGACCTGACCTTTGAATGGGACGAGACCGTGACATACGACCCTGAAATACGATATATTGGAAGAATGGAAATAGCATCCGCTCGAGAGTCAACGAAAATCCCGCAAATACATCAGGAATAACATGAATTCAACATGGTTTTTGGACCAGAAACACCAGAAATATATCCGGGGAGAAGAACGTTTGACCACGCCATTGACTTGATACCAGGCGCAATACCGCCATGGGGCCCGTTATATCCTATGTTAGCCCACCAGCTGGATATACTTAGCAAATACCTGCAGAAAATGCAGGATCAACGGAAAATCGTGGAAAGCAAAGCTCCTGCAGGGGCTCCAATTGTATTAGTCCCTAAACCTGATGGTTCAATGAGGCTATGTGTGGACTACTGACGGTTAAATAAGCTAACGGTGGTCAACAAATAACCGCTACCCCTTTTGAGCGAGCTCCGCCAATGGGTGGCAGGGGCCCAAATATTCACTAAGCCAAACTTAATTGATGGCTATCATGTCTTAAGGATAAAGGAAGGAGATGAGTGGAAAACTGAATTCCGTACCCAATACGGCCACTTTGAGTACAAAGTAATTCCATTCGGGCTGGTAAACGCGCCGGCCCTATTCAAGGACATGATGAATAAAATTCTACAAGAATTTTTAGATCCTGGAGTGGTGGTCTACCTAGATGACATCCTGATTTACTCCAAGACAAAGAAAGAACATGTCGACTTGGTCAAGATGGTACTCTCACGCTTGGAAGAATATGATCTAACAGTATCAACCACCAAGTCAGTTTTTCACGTCAATACAGTGGAGTTTTGGGGTATATTGTGGCAATTGATAGAGTCACCATGAGTGAAAGAAAGGTCGAATCCACAAAAAATTGGAAAGCACCAAGGTTGGTCAAGATGGTGCAAATATTCATTGGCTTTGCCAATTTTTACTGACATTTCATTAAAGATTTCTCAAAAATCTGCAAACCAATAACCCAAACGTTGAAAGGCGATCCCAGAAAATTCATCTGGGGGCCTGAACTAGACGGGGCGTTTGAAGAACTTATGAAATGATTCATCTCCGCCCCAACTCACCGTGGTTTTTACCCTGACAGAGAAAGAATTATGGAACCAGATGCTAGCGATTTTGCACTAGGCTGTGTCCTCTCACAGTTTAAGGACAAAAAGCTACATCCGGTGGCTTTCCACTCAGAGAAGCTGAGCCCAGATGAGTGAAATTATGAGATCCAGGACAAGGAACTATTGGCGATTCTGGAAGCATTTAAAGAGTGGAAACAGTACCTGGTCGGAAGATAAAAACGAGTGACTGTTTATACTTATCACCAGACCCTACAAAAATTCCTTACGACTAAGGTATGGAATCCGTGGCATATACGATAGGCTCAGCAACAAGCGAACTACTATTTCAAGATTGTCTACCGACCAGGAAAACGAGGCGGAAAGCAAAATGCATTAAGCCGACGGCTAGAGTACCGTCCAAAGGAGGGAGCTGCGGACAGCGAACAGTCAATACTCAAGCTCTCTCACTTCCAAATCACACTGGGGCACATAAATCAGCCAGAAAGGGAGGAAAGAATAAATGTCACAAAGTCTACTGATTTCTTGAGAATAAAATTGCTAACTCCAAAAGCACGAATGCCTACAAAAGAGTCACGACTAGCAGCCGGACACGACCTGTACTCATTAGAGTACTTTATAATTCCAGCCAAAGGACAAAGATTGGTGGAAACTGGAATTTCCATCGGATTACCAACAGGACCATACGCAGGGTTGGCACATCACAGTGGAATCGCCTATAAATTTGGGATCAGTAGTGACGGAGGAGTAATAGACGCAGATTACACAGGAGAAGTCAAGGTTATCATAAGGAACTATGGAAACCAAGATTGCCAGGTTCGCAAAGGGGACCGAATGGCACAAATGATCATTCAGAACATACTCAGGGCCGAAGCGATTAAAGTTGACGGACTACCAGAAACTGCAAGGGGCAGAGGTGGTTTTGGAAGCACGCATGTATCCCCCAAGTGATCAGCTGCAATAAAGACCCAGATTGTGGTTACATACTTGCAAGCGGACCAGGCCCAAAATGAGTTAATTGATGAAATGGACCATCAAGCGAGACAAGACAAAGGGATACTCATAATGTGTAATGCTATAATGTCCCAGGTGGATATTAGGAAATGTGACCAAAGATTATTAAAAACCATCAAAGAGGCAGGCCAGAAAGATCAAAACTTGCAGGAACGCAAGCAAGAACTGGAAACGTTAACCAAAGAGGGTGAACTATTACCAAGTCAGTGGGCAGTAATGGAAGGACTGATATACTATAAGAATCACTTATACATTCCAGACAATGAACAGCTGCAGACAACTATAGCCAAAGGTTACCACGACTCTAAGGTAGCTGGTATTGAGGGTAGTCGATTCTAAGGGCAAGTGAATCGAACTAGGCTTAAATCTTTCTTCGTAAACAGAGATTTTCTAGTAAGGCTCGTAGGCAAAGATCTTTGAGTAAAAATGTATGATATTGATAAGATGTCTTCTCCGTTGCTTGATGATGGCTAAAGCTCGAGAGGCACGTAGATATTTATATCCCGTGTCTGAGTGTTCGCAGACTACAACTTCTTTCTATACAACTATCTACTTTCTCTCACAAACTATCCTTGATGATCCAAGTGCGAAGACGATTTAAGCCTGAGAATATGGTTCCCCCCCACGACTTACGGACACATCAGAGCTCAACTTTCTCTGAGGGTGTGGTACCCTTATTAGTCTGAGACTCAGTTCCTTCTTCCGCCGTTTAAAGCAGGTAGTCCATCATGGAATCTACCAATGGTTTCTTAGAACACCAAGTGGCCAGCATGGTTGTCGACCAATCTGCTTCCTCCCGATACTACTGACAGCTTGCAGACGGCTTTCAGGCTGACTGGAGCTTAAAATCGGTCCAATACCATGTCGTTTTGGCTCCGCCTCTCCTTATCGACCTGTTCCGATAGGTCTATAGACCTTTCTAGGATTTCAATCAGGGTCTAAGTGTGTTCTCAGTGTTTCTCTGGAACCCACTTAACATATTGTCAATTTCGTTCAGAGCGTCCCGTCACCTTTAACCACGCCCAGCGAAGGACGGTTGGGAATGGTCATAACTCTGCGGACACTGGTCCGATGCCCTTGATTCCAGCTGCATTGAAACGGCCGAATCTCCCTCTTCATATACCCGGAGAAAGGTATCCGGTCGGATGGACGGCGATGACGTATATCGTGTTATGAGGGGGGTGCCAATTTATGGCTATTGGGTGAGGGGACATTTTTTGCCGTAGGTGCCGAAGGTGACGTGCGGGCCCAACAACGGGGCCGGTGGGGTATGAGTAGGTTTTCAGTGCATAATTCGTGTGAATGCATTACTGAATTCAGTGCCTCATACACATGTGCCTAACATGAGCTCCCTCCTCTGAAGGTTCGTCTCGAATCACTTTTGTAGGTGTTAGCCTCTTTTCGCCTTTCCTTTTTATTAAAAATATAACAACAAAATTTAAAAAATAAAATAAAATAAAATCCCACTTTTTGAACTCGACTTGGTAGGGCAAAAAACCTACCGCGTTTGCTTGGCCACGTTAGGAAAACCTTTTCCTTGTCATTCAACATCTGCCCGCTTTGGCATATCCGGATTCTTCCTATGAAATGCCTCCACCAATTCCTGTGCATGCTCTAAGTGGTCTGGTGGTTCCCAAGTATTTTCATCTTCAGAACACCCCATCTACATGACAAAATACTGTAACTCACGTATCTGTCAGTTCCGACCTCCTTCGCGCCAGGTATAAGAGAGTATTTCACTCTTCAAGATTCTTTCGATTTCCCATTCAAAATCTGAATTGATTTCTTTTGGCTCGGGAGGAGGTTGCAGCCTTGCTGGTCGATTGGATGTTCCATAGGGTTCCAATAATGATACATCAAATATCGGATGGATCTTCCATCTTGGTGATATTTCAAGTTTATAGCACGTTCACCTCTTTTTTCCAATACCTTAAACGGGCCATACAGCTTTGGGCTAAGTTTCTTCGAGAGTCCTTTGGTCCGTATGTTATTTGCATTTAACATGACCAGGTCCCCGACCTTGATTTCTGGTTGCTGCTTAGCCTTGCAGTTATAATATTTGCTCATATTTTCCTGCGTTTGTTCCAAAGCTTCTCTGGCCTGTTGGTGTATTGTTTGCATCCACTGTGCATATAGCTGGGCGCCTAGATTTTTGGCTTCACGTTCCTTCATCTATTCTGTTTGTGGGTAGAATCCATAGTTTGCGTAGAAGGGTGACATGCTATGTGCGTTTGTTACTGAATTGTTGTAGGCATGCTCAGCTAGTGGTAACAGCTGGTACCAGTCCGTTTTGTCATAATTGATAAAGTTTCTGAGGTATCCTTCCAGCACTTGGTTGGTCCTCACTGTTTGTCCATCAGTTTGCAGGTGGTACGCAGTTGACATCTTTCATTTTATCCCCCGGGTTTTGCATAGGGATTCCCAGAACTCTCCCGTAAACTTTACATCCATGTCGGATATAAATTCCGCTGGAAGTCCATTTAGCTTCTAGACTTCCCTCTAGAATATGTTTGCAACTTCCTTGGCAGTTGCATTTCCTTCCAGACCTATGAAGTGAGCCATTTTTGTGAACCTATCCACGACTAGCATAATTTGTGTTCTTCCTTGTGATTCTGGGAGTTGTGTGATGAAGTCGTTCAATATGGATGACCAGGCTGCGAATGAAACTTCTAGAGGCTGCAGCAGACCGAACCGCGAATGTCGTGGGGATTTGTTATGTTGACATTCGTCACAAGACCGTACGTAGTCATTTATCCTCGCTGTCTGCCCTTTCCAATAAAAGTCTCTAGTAATAATTTCCAGAGTCTACTCCTGTCTAAAGTGTCTAGCTACTTTAGAGTCGTAGCAACCTTTGTCTATAGTTGTCGGTAGCAGTTCGTTGTCTGGAATGTATAAGTGGTTCTTATAGTATATCAGTCCTTCCGTTACTGCCCAGAAACTTGGTAATGGTTTGCCCTCATGGGTCAACGTTTCCAATTCTCGCTTGCGTTCCTGCCAGTCTTCATCATTCTGGCCTGCCTCTTTAATGGTTTTTAATAATGTCTGGTCATATTACCTAATATCAACCTTGGACATCTTAGCATTAGACATTAAGAGTATCCCTTTGCCTTGTCTTGCTTGATGGTCTGTTTCATCATAGAAACTCATTGTCGGCCTGGTCCGCTTGCAAGTATGCAACCACTACCTGGGTCTTTGTTGCAGCTGATCTTCTGGGCGATACATCCATGCTTCCAAATCCGCCTTTGCCCCTTGCAGATTCTGCTAGACCATCCACTTCTATCGTTTCCGCCATGTGTATCTTCTCAATTATCATTTGTGCCATTCGGTCCCCTTTGCGAACCTGGCACTCTTGGTTTCCATGATTCATTATGATAACCTTGACTTCTCCGGTGTAATCAGTATCTATTGCTCCTCCGCCAATGCTGATCCCAAATTTGGCGGCCATTCTACTGCGTGGTGCCAACCGTCCATATGTTCCTTTTGGTAATCTGACGGAAATTCCATTTTCCACCAACCTTTGTCCTTTGGCTGGAATTATAAAGTCCTCTAGTGCGTACAGTTCGTGACCGGCTGCTGGTCGGGACCCTTTTGTAGGCATTCGTGCTTTTGGAGTTTGCAATTTTATTTACAAGAAATCAGTAGACTCTGTGCCAATTATTCTTTCCTCCCTTTCTGGCTGATTTAAGTGTACTAGTTTGATTTGGAAGTGAGAAGGCTTGAGGATTGACTATTCGCAATGCTCAGCTCCCTCCTCTGGACGGTAGTCCAGCCGTCCGCTAGATGCATTTGGCTTTACGCCTCGTTTTCCCGGTCGGTAAATAAATCTTGATATTGTAGTACGCTAGTTGCTGAGCCCCTCATATTTGCCGTGGATTCCATACCTTAGTTGTAAGGAAGTTCTGTAGATTCTGATGATCAGTGTACACAGTCACTAGTTTTTCTGTTCCGACCAGGTACTGTTTCCACTCTTTAAATGCTTCCAGGTTCGCCAATAGTTCCTAATCATGGATCTCATAATTTCGCTCTGCTGGGCTCAGCTTCCTTGAGTGGAAAGCCACTGGATGTAGCTTTGTGTCTTTAAACTGGGAGAGAACACATCCTAGCGCAAAATCACTAGCATCGGTGTCCACTATTGTTTATCTGTCAGGGTAGAAATGACAGAGTATAGGTGCGGAGATGAATCTTTTCTTAAGTTCTTCAAATGCCCCGTCTTGTTCCATTCCCCAGCTGAAATTTCTGGAGTCCCCCTTCAACGTTGCGGTTATTGGTTTGCAGATTTTGGAGAAGTCCTTATTTAAACTTCGGTAAAAATTGGCAAAGACAATGAATATTTGCACCTCCTTGACTGACCTTGGTGGCTTCAAATTTTTTAATCTTTAGACCTTTCTTTCACTTATGGTGACTCCATCAATTGCCACAATATACCCCAAAGATTCCACAGTGTCGACGTGGAATACAGACTTGGTGGTCGATACTGCTAGATCATATTCCTCCAAGCAAGAGAGTACCTTCTTCACCAAGTCCACGTGTTCTCTCTCTAGCTTTGAGTAAATTAGGATGTCGTCTAGGTAGACCACGATGCCATGATCTAGAAATTCCCGTAGAATTTTATTCAGCATGGCCTGAAATGTGGCCGGCGCGTTTACGAGTTCGAATGGCATTACTTTGTATTCAAAGTGGCCGTATTGGGTCCGGAAAGCTGTTTTCCACTCATCTCCTTCCTTTATTCTTAGGAGGTGGTACCCATCTTTTAAGTCGAGCTTAGTGAATATTTGGGCCCATGCCACACAGTCGCGGAGCTCGTTCATTAGGGGTAGCGGGTATTTGTTGGCCAACGTTAGCTTATTCAACTATCTGTAGTCCACACATAGCCGCTTTGAACCAACAGGTTTTGGGACTAATAAAATTGGAGCCCCAGCAGGAAATTTACTCCCCACAAACTTCCCCTGACCCTGCATTATCTGCAGGTATATGCTAAGCAAATCCACCTGGTGGGCAGACATAGGATAGATCGGGCCCAATGGTGGTACCGCGCTGGGTATCAAGTCAATGGCGTGGTCAAACGTTCTTCTTCTGGCTAGTTTCTCTGCCGTTTCTGGTGCAAAAACCCTCTTGAATTCATGGTATTCCTGAGGTATTTGCGGAATCTCTTTAGACTCCGAAGTGGGTGCTATTTCGATTCTTCCAATGTATCGTACTTCAGGGTCGTATGCCACGGTTTCATCCCATTCAAATGTTATGTATATGCCTTCATCATTGACATGGCTTTGGCATTTCTCGTCTTTAAATTCCCATTTTCGCGCATCCTCAATGTGCCTTATGGGATGTTCTGTATGCCACCATCCAAATGGGATGCTTTGGTCATATTTGCCAGCATTAGCAATTTGACAAGAAATGTGAGATCGTTGTGCTTTGCTTCCGATCTCTAAGAGAATAAGATGCGTGTAGTGTTTTCCCCCATTAGCTGCTGTGGTTCCTTCAAAGGTGTAAATGTCCTAGCTATTTGTGAGGGTGTAGTATGGTAGGCGCTGTTATTAACCATTTCTTGGTTAATGAGGAATATATTAGACCCAGAGTCTAATAAAACACGGATCGGGATCCGTTCTCCATTTGCTTCGATGGTTGCCCTGTCTTCTGGGCATGAATAAAAAGCCGGGGCAGGTGCTGCGGATTTATTTCTTTTATTAGGGCCGCTAGGGGCCAGTGCGTGTCTTTTGTATGGCATTTTCATGTTGTGGTAACTTAGGGTATTTGTTACCATGGCCGCATGGTTTCGGCTATTTAAGCCTCCTCAGACAAACTAAAATCTTTGTATTTGGTGTACTGGGCAGCCCACAACTCTGGAGCCGTACTCGTATGATTTTGACTATATCAGCGTATTTGGGCTCCGGGGATTCTTCACGCATCGACTCGTTTACCCCATTTGTCTATTGTGCCAATCCTGTCCACAAAGCTGTAGTCCAGGTTCGGGACACCTTTACCCCGCTCCATTTTGCGTGTGCACTAGGTAGCCGTAGTTACTCTTTCTCTTACACTTCATTTTTCTTGATGTCCGGGATCCTGTTCCGTTTCTCCAACTATTCCGTTATCCAGCCGACCTGTAATATATTTTGTTCCTGGAAGGCTTCTCACAATCCAGGCTAGACTAATTTCCCCTTGTCATTCTTAAGAAGTTCCTAGTCTGCGCTGGTGTGTCCACTCTTCCTTGGATCTCTTGTAAGGATTTAGGGCTTTATAAGGATGCGAGATTAGTTGACCGTCTTACGTACTGAGGTCCGATATACATCAAATGTAGCACTCCGTTTTCTTCTTTTTGAGTTCCAGGTTCCCAGAGTTAGTCCCGTAGTAGCACGAGCCGCCGTCCCAGTTAATCGCTTCTTTCTCGCCTGTCCTTGTTAGGGTTACGATACTCCCGTAGGTTTGCATTGCTTTTCGTGACTCTGGCTTTGGTTTTGAGTTTCCCACGGAGAAGCGCAGAATACCTGCTAGTAGGACCAGCAGAGGTCGAACCCCCTTGTTGATTTCGGTTTCAGTAAGGGGTCCATAACCATGTACCCGGTTGCCATCGCTGCCAGTGCCTGAAAACCTTATTTAGTTTTCCTCCATGTCGTCCAGTTCCCAAATCCTGGGCTGGTGGACTTGGTTCACCCTAGTCGTAGGTTCTGGGTGCCCTTTTGTTATCAGGGGTCATCGATATTAGGGTTTGAAATTTGCCCTTTTCTGCCCTATAACCGATATTTGGGCTTATTTCCTACAGAGCTTCCAAGTATGGTTGGCCAATGTGCAACGGGTCCATTGGTTGGCTTTCTTTCGTTCTTCAATTTTGTCCTTAGGGATTCCTTTTTGAGCTTCAACCCAATATGTGTGCTCAACCTTTCCTTCAACGGGGGCTTTTTTCCCTTTTCCCGCTTGTTTTTTCAATTTGTAGGCAGCCTATTCTGCTGCCGTATAGGTTTTCCTTTTTTTATTCCCAGCAGTGGTCTTCCTAGGTTTGGATTCCTCGTCCCGTTTTCTTTTCGGGGAGTCAATTTTTCCCAGGTCGTTATTTCTGAATAGCCCTTGTTGTTACTGGAACGATTCTTCCACTTTGGTAACCCTGCGGACTGCGTTGATCCATTCGCTATAAAGTCATGATTTTCATGAGATAGCATACGAATGGCCTCGATAGGAAGGTGCCGCTGAATTATGGTTCTCCAAGCGATGCCGGATACTTCTGCCTCGTTGTTGTGGTTTTCCATGGTAAGGAGATACTTCTCTATGTCCCCTTTATACCTAACCTTCTCCATTTTGGCTAATGCTTTTTGTGTCTTGTGCAGTACCGAGAATTGTTCTGTCACTTCGGCCCAGAAAGTTATCTAGAAATCATAACCCTCATGTTTGGGGAATCCGAGATCTCCAGTCATTTTCTTTCGATAAGTTATCAAGAAAGGAGCCACCTCGCTTCCTTCCATTCTTCCTAACGCATACTTGAGGCGTTCTTCATCGTTTTCCCATTGACATGGGTTTCTCCCAAAGTAGTCCTCGCAATTTAGTAGCCATACTCTCACCTCCTGAGTAAGCTTGTTTTCGAATTATAATTGTGGATCCGCTTGTTGGCGGTTGGTTCTGGACAGTGCTTGCCCAAGTTGGTCGACAATTGTGTCTGCTTCAGATTCGAACTTACGGCCAGGCAAGGGTCTTTGTGATGGCTCACCACCTCGCCGTGAGGGGTCACCTCCGTCTTCTGACCCAGGGTGATCATATCCTTGGTTAGGTGCATTTGCCGGGAGGGGGCGGTGGTGGTTCCTTTCAGCCATTTCCGATTCCATCTCCACCATCCACTGCTTTTCCCTTGACTCTACTGGGAATGAACCGGAACTCTTCTCCGCCATCGGCCGTGGTTCGCTTTTCCAATCCCGGATTTTCCAACGGCTGTGGTGCAACGGTTTCCCACACGCTTGGTGGGTTCCTCGCAACTTGTAGTTGTACCAAAGTTTCATTCATCCTAGTCAACATTCGATTTAGTTGCTCGGATGCAGCATTCTGCCTGATCACATAGGCCTCTCTTTCTGAGCACTCTTGTTCTAGGCGTTGTTGCACTTCTCAGAACTCCTCTCTGGTCCGCTCGGGTTCTTTTTGTGTGGCCACTGGACTTTGCAGGAGTTCTACCTTTTGCCTAGATAAAGCCTGTTCTAGCTGGCGGTCTCGATCCAGCGACCCTGGTCCTGTTGTCCCAATGTTAGCATGAAGTTGGGTACTTAACGCTTCATGGTTTGCAGCCCGTTCTTTCTGCGCCCACAGCTTTGCCTACAATCGTTTGGTGGTTGCATATTGCAGTACGACGGTTTCGGTTGCAAACATTAAAAGTCCCGAATTGACCTGTTTCAACTCTCCGCCAATGATTTGTTCCACACTGGTTATCCGTTGAGCATGGTGCTGGAGTTGGGTTACCTAATCCTTAGCTTAACCAGACAGTTCACGGTAGGCCAGATGTTGCATATCAAGCGATTCCTGAAGGGTACGGTCGAAGTAGCTCATTGCCTGGCCTATACGTTCTGCTAATCTTTCTATAGCTGGATTTCTGGCGTCGGGAGGACGGCGAGTGCTTGAACTAGTTCCAGGGGCCAATTTTCTGACTACACTTGGCTGTGAAAGGAGGTGGAGTGCCAAAGGTGACCTGGAACGCCCAGGTGCATGATTACTTCCTACCAGTGATACTTCTTCGATGTCTGACATTGCCTAGTCCATATCGACGGTTAATTATCGTAAGGACATGGTTCCTATTGTGAGTTGGAATATCTTTCCAATCCCCAAGCCAGGAGTGCGAGTGAGGAATTGATGATACGGAAGGAACTGGAGGTTCCTTCTTCTTCGGTGTCGTAGCCAACTGACGGTTTCCAGAGGAAGGTGGGAGCGTAGAAGTGTTCGTAGATTTCTTGGAAATCTGTATCAGTAGGGATGAGAGAGGGATCGGTGAACCAGGAGGGTTCATGAGGTATACAGAATTGAATTTCCCCAAGGGGGTTTTCAAGTATTTCTTCAAATGAGAAGATGTAATTTGATGGACATGGTTCGAGCAGAAGATCGTCGAGGTGTGTGGAATCAGCTATGAGCTTGTGTGATTCCTGAGGTATGACTTGGAGGTGTCCAGTAGTCATGTAAAGAGCCTTGGTAACAAGGAGAAATATCAATATACTTTTAAGGGTAGTTGATTCTAAGGGCAAGCGAATCGAACTAGGCTTAAATCTTTCTTCGTAAACGGAGATTGTCTAGGAAGGCTCGTAGGTAAAGATTTTTGAGTAAAAACATATAATATTGATAAGATCTATTCTCCATTGCTTGATGATGGCTAAAGCTCGTGAGGCACTTCGATATTTATATCCCGAGTCTGAGTGTTCGCGGACTACAACTACATTATATACAACTATATACTTTCTCTCACAAACTATCCTTCATGATCCAAGTGCGAACACGATTTAACCCTGAGAATATGGTTCCCCCCCACGGCTTACGGACACATCAGAGCTCATCTTTCTCTGAGGTTGTGGTAGCCCAATCAGTCGGAGACGCAGTTACTTCTTCCGCCGTTTAAACCAGTTAGTCCATCATGGAATCTACCAATGGTTTCTTACAACACCAAGTGGCCAGCATGGTTGTCGACTAATCTGCTTCCTCCCAATACTACCGACAGCTTGCAGACAGCTATCAGGATGACTGGAGCTTACCATTGGTCCAATACCATATCGTTTTGGCTCCGCCTCTCCTTATCGACTTGTTCCGATAGGTCTATGGACCTTTCTAGGCTTGCAATCAGGGTCTAAGTGTGTTCTCAGTGTTTCCCTGGAACCCACTTAACATATTCTCAATTTCGTTCCGAGCGTCCCGTCACCTATGACCACCCCAATCGAAGGCACTACGGGAATGGTCATAACTCTGCGGGCACTGATCTCATGCACTTGATACCCACTGCATTGGCACGGTCGAGCCTGCCTCTTCATATACCCTGTGAACTGCATTCGGTCAGGCGGATGGCGATGACGTATATGGTATTATGAGGGGGGCGCCAATTTATGGCTTTTTGGTGAGGGGACGTTTTTTGCCGTAGGTGCCGCAGGTGACGTGCGGGTCCAACAACGGGGCCGGAGGGGTATGATTAGGTTTTCAGCGCATTTTTCGTATCAATGCAGTACTGAATTCAGTGTCTCATACACCTGTGTCTAACAGCTGGGCACTTTGGACAGGTGAAGACTCTTGAAATTGTTACCAGAGACTTTTATAGGAGGGGGCTGACAGCAAGGATAAATGACTACGTACGATCATGCGATTAATGTCAATATAATAAATATCCAAGACATGTGCAGTTCGGTCTGCTGCAGCCTCTAGAAGTCCCGTTCGCAGCCTGGTTATCCATATCTACCAACTGCATCATACAACTACCAGAATCACAAGGAATAAAACAAATTATGGTAGTTGAGGATCGGTTTACAAAGATGGCTCACTCTATAGGTCTGGAGAGTAATGCAAAAGCAAAAGAAGTTGCAAATGTATTCTTGAGGGAAGTCGGGAAGCTATATGGTCTTCCGGCAGAAATTATATCCGACATGGATGCAAAATTCTCAGGAGAATTCTGGGAGTTCCTATGCAAAAGCCACGGGATAAAACGAAAGATATCAACAGCGTACCACCCCCAAACTGAGGGAAAAACTGAAAGGACCAACCAAGTGCTGGAACGATACCTTAGGAAATTTATCAATTATGATCAAACAGACAGGTACCAGTTGCTCCCACTAGCCGAGCATGCCTACAATAATTGGGTAACATTTGCTCTTGGCATGAGATCCTTCTACGCAATCTATGGATTCGATCCAGACACAGAATGGATGAAGGAATGAGAAGCCCAGTATCCAAGTGCCCAGCTATACGCACACTGGATACAAATAATACACCATTAGGCCAGAAAAGCATTGGAACAAACACGGGAAAATATGAGCAAATATTATAACCGCAAGGTTAAGCAGCCGCCAAACATCAAAGTCGGGGACCTGGTCATGTTAAATGCAAAAAACATACGCACAAAGCGACACTCGAAGAAGCTTAGCCCAAAGCTGTATGGCCCGTTTAAGGTATTGGAAAAAAGGCGATAATGTGCCTACAAACTTGAAATATCCCCTAGGTGGAAAATCCATCCGATATTTCATGTATGAATGTTGGAACCCTATCGAACATCCAATCGACCTGCAAGGGAACAACCTCCCAGCGAGCCAGAAGAAATCAATTCAGATTTTGAAAGGGAAATTGTAAGAATCGTGAAGAGTAAAATAATTTCTTATACCCGGCGGGTGGGTGGACGGAACCGACAGATGCGTGAGTTAAGTTATTTTTTGAAGTGGACTGGGTATTCTAAAGATGAAAATCCTTGGAAACCACCAGACCATTTAGAGCATGCGCAGGTATAGGTGGAGGCATTTCATAGGGAGAATCCGGATATGCCAAAGCGGGCAGACGTTGAACGACAAGGAAAAGGTTTTCCTAGCGTGGCCGAGCAAACCCGATAGGTTTTTTTACCCTACCAAGTCTAGTTCAAAAAGTAGGAGTTTATTTTATTTTTAAAGTTTAACTTTTGTATTTTATTATGGTTAAAAGAAAAGCGAAAAGAGGGTATCACCTACAAAAGCGATTCAAGACGAACCCTCGGAGGAGGGAGCTCATGTTAAGCACCTGTGTATGAGGCACTGAATTCAGTACTGCATTATTAGGAAAAAAGGCGCTTCAAAACCTACTCATACCCCTCCTGCAGCGTTGTTGGGCCCGCACGTCACCTGCGGCACCTACGGCAAAAATGTCCCCTCACTATAAAGTCCCAAATAGGCGCCCCTATCGTCACAACATATATGTCGTTCCTGTCTGTCCGACCGAATGCTGTTCGCCTGGTATCTGAGTAGGGAGACTCGTCCGTGCCAATGCAGCTCGAATCAAGTGCATCGGACCAGTGTCCGCAGCGCTATGGCCATGCCCGTATAGCCTTCGCTGGGGGAGGTAAAAGGTGACGGGACGCTCTGAACGAAATCGAGAATATGTTAAATGGGTTCCAGGGAAACACTGAGAACACACTTAGACCCTGATTGAAATCCTAGAAAGGTCCATAGACCAATCGGAACAAGTCTATAAGGAGGGGCGGAGCCAAAACGATATAGTATTGGACTGATTGTGAGCTCCAGTCTTCCTAAAAGCTGCCTTCTAGCCGCAGGTAGTATCGGGAGGAAGCAGATTGGTCGACAACCATGCTGTCCACTAGGTTTTCTAAGAAACTATTGTTAGATTCTGTGATGGACTGCTTGGTTTAAACAGCAGAGGAAGGAACAGCGTCTCAGACTGATAAGGGTACCACACCCTCAGAGAAGGCTCTGCTCTGATGTGTCCGTAAGCCGTGAGGCGGAACCATATTCTCAGGCTCAAATCGCCTTCGCACTCAGATCATCAAAGATAGTTTATGAGAGAAAGTACATAGTTGTATAAGAATTAGTTGTAGTTCGCGAACACTCAAACGCAGGAGTTAAATATCGTAGTGCCTCCTGAGCTTTAGCCATCATCAAGCAACGGAGAAGAGCTCTTCTCAATATCACAAGTTTTTACACAAAAATCTTTACCTACGAGCCTTCCTAGACAATCTCCGCTTTCGAAGAAAGATTAAAGCCTGGTTCAATTCGCTTGCCCTTAGAATCGACTACCCTTAACAGCTTAATCACTTGATTCATTTCCTATATCTTTACCTTCTTTTAACTTTACTTTGAATCTTAGGTATTGTCGCAACCATATAATCCATCCTCCTCTTGCGTGCTCCCGTTATACTTATCAACTATGTTGATCTACTTGTATTTACCACCCTATAATGCATTATCTCTTAGAATTCTCCTTCTCATATTTCTACTCTACTAATTATATATATCTCACTATTAATTTTATAAAATCAAATCAATTCACTTTTTTACTATCTTGGCATACTTTTATTCAGTTAAAGTTAAGTAATCATTTCTCTTCTAGCTCTTGTATCTTGCATATTGGTATTGATAGGACATGAACTATATTGTAGTTCTGAACTTGCAAGATTATTTTTAGAACAATTTGCTACACAGCCAGGTGTTTGATTACAGTTAAAATTAGATAGTATTTTGTATGAGAAATTGAATACAAGGAGCAGAATAAAATTCTGAACTTGAAGAAAAAGGACAAATAGTTCATCTAAAATATACTTAAATTAATCACTTTACCTGCATTCTCTAGGAAGAAAACGAAAACACACTATATAAACTTACATTAATAAAACCTCTACGTTCATGAGACTTGAATAATGGACTTTCAGAAACCAGTTTTTTATGTCAAATTACTATTATCCTGATTACCTAAGGCATTACATTTTGAAACGCCGGTAGTACGCATTTTATGTGGTATGCATCATAAATAATTGATCAACATTTACAGCCCACATACCCTCCATGTCTTGGCGAAAAACCGTGTTCATTTATGTCAATGGAACAATACGAGTCGCGGAGACAAGGATATATACAACGCTTGTTAACCGCAAATAACTGTTCCTTAACTTCTTTTAGACCCTGTACAACTATTGTACTCGTACTTGTACCCTGGAATATGTCTTCGTATGATACAAGATTGTGATTAGTTTGCTGGTTAACTATTCTTGCCGTATACGGAAACCTATTCCCGGTCATGTGTAACAAGACAAAATACCCTTTGTGCCCATTCGGATGTTCTCCAGTATATTGGTTCCCAAGCCCAGACTTCCCTATTGATTAGTCATGTACTCGGGTGCTTGTACCGATGTTATCCGTGAAGTATGGCTACCTGTATTAATCAAAATAGCGGTATCTCACCAACCCCTTCTTGGGAGGTTATACTTGGCGAAGTACTTGAGGTTTTTGGTAATAGAAATCGACTACCGTATGCGTTCGTTACCTCGCGTTAGTAGGCTATCTCTACCCATGCTGGGGCTATGCACCTCCTGGTGGGCTCATGATCGGTTGGATGAACACTCTTATAGTACCCGCTAGGGGTTTTCAACGTTGGGAATGTCGGTGTTTCCTAGTGTGCTCAGGCATGTAAGGTAAGCTTGTCCTGAATAAAAGTGGTTAATATGCCTTATACTTACCATACCACGCAGATACCATTCCTGAGTATCAATTCCGAGGTGTGGAGGTCGGTAACAGGAAGAATGTAAGGTTTCTTACCATACACACTAGGGAACCCACCTTTATCCATTGACATACTTTATCCTCTGAGGAGTGGTCTCAAATATGTTACCCATAATGCAATGATACAATTGGCTACAGAGAATATGTACCCTACTACACACTAATGCATGTCTGCGTATTTATTATTTTACTATCGTTTTCGTTTTTAACTTTGAAAACCCCTACTAGGTACATCGTCTTGTACTCAACTGTCATACCTTTTTGTAATGTACCCATACTCGAGTGCAAGTACAATACAAGTGCTAGTGAAATGTTTTCGCACAATTAGTTTTGGTTAACCCGCGAAACAATCCCTATCTCGTACGAAAACACCCCCTTCTGGTTTGTGATGTGCATCAGTTTGGCATTTGTTTGTCGTGGATGGTTGGATTTCTACGTGGCAGGAGCCCGTAAGACCAAAGCCTTGTTGGCTACCGTATTATAATAACACAGTGAGAGATCGACACTCGAGTACAGTATTTATCCAGGAAGAGGCATGGCTCGCTTGGGCTGTCCTCCAACTAAGCTCTATTATATCCTGACCGTATCCAATAGAAGATACAAATCTCCGGATGTTCCGCAGCAGCAGTGAAAAAGCCACTGATTCCCTGACACTTGGTCGTACCATTCTAGTGCGCTATTGGCTAAGGTCAGCAGAACAACAGCTCGATATCTAAAATAAACTTAGCTGGATTAATCGGTTGCGTTTCAATACCTACTGAATCGGGAAGGTTAGTGAGCGGAAGCCACGGGTCACAAGCATTATCCCGTCCTTTCCCTTGGTCCGGTAGGTTTGGTTCATGTACCGGTATTCAGGGCAAGACGCGCATACCCTATTAGGGTAGATGCTCTATCACACATATGATAATATGATTCTATGAAGTTTATTTTGGAGTCCCATAACCTATTCCAACCCCTTTTACTTAGGGCTCTCTCAAAGCTGATTATGCTTCAAGGCGATATTTTGGTGTAGAGTAGTGCCAGTGCTGATAGCGGTCTTATGGGCGAGGGGAAAAATGTGTGAAAGTAGGCAGATCACTTGGGCAAGGGAAATTTCCTGCGCACATCTCAATTGTCTTTGGGGCAGGAGACTTAGAAATGATCTACTTAGCTCACCTGCGGGTTTGAAAAGTCACTCGGAAGCTGTATTTCTGTCCAAGGATATGCTTTGCCCACCTTGGGCACATCGTGCCGCACAAGTACAAGGCAGCGTTTGGAAGGCAATCATCGATTCACTTCCTAACACCTACGAGAATCAGGTGTCGGGAAACATGAGTCAAAAAATCTCTCTGCCAAGAAGGTACAGCATTTGGTAGGGGGCAGGACAATGGCTGGCTACGATACTAGCTATGTTGTGCACTTTATTGTAATCAACAGCTCGCCAAATATCTAGTTAACCAATGGCGTTACTATATTATTGTGTTTGATATGGTACTAACTAAGGCTTAATGTGCCGTCCCGAATTCAATTATTTAATTCACCAATATTTCTTCTCATAGTCTAATGGCATTGTGATAGCTCTTTCTCTCTCTGGATTCCGGTCATTTTTCCGGAACGCCCAACCCCCCTCGCCATCTAATATCTCCAATTAGAGTGGATGCCGCTAATCCAGCTTCTTCCCTGCACGAGCTATACAATACCGTACGGTGCATCTGACATACACATCGGCGGAATAGTCCCATCTGCTGCTGTCCCCTTGGGTGCAGCTCGACAAGTCATGATAATTAAATGATTAATACATATCCCGTTTGCCAAGGGGGGGTCTTGAGCTCGAAATTGGGATCTTCGGGTTACACTCAAGTTGCACTGTAAAACCAGAAAGCTTGATGATAGTGGTCACAACTTAGTTAGGGCTCCTCGCGCGGCTCGTAAAAGGTGAACCCCAGAGCCTGCACCGGAGGGGGGCCAGGCTTCCCTTTATCAAGTCTCTTTTCTGCCCTTTCCCTTCTACCCCCTTCATCCCTTTCGTTTCCCTTAGTTTCTGTCCTCTACACACACTCGCTGCAATGATTTCTCCCATTTCTTCCGTCGGTCTACTCTGGCTCAGCACTTACTTCAGTGCACTCGTCGAGTCTGCAACAATTCCGGAAAATAGTCTTTTTTCCAGACAATCTACTACCCCGGATGGTACCTGTGGCGGTGGGAATGGCTATAAATGTCCAACCGGCTCCTCAAAGTGTTGTTCTCAGTGGGGGTGGTGTGGAGATACCTCAGAATATTGTGGTATGTGACCCTTGCATGAAGTCCCAACGTTGTCTTGTTTGCTTACCCCATATAGGAACCGGTTGCCAACCTAACTACGGGGTATATCCAACCTGAACCTCTGGTCGTTCTATTCTTTGCTAATACCGCCGATAGAGCTGTGGCAGTGGAGGAGGAAGCGGAGGAGGAGGTGGAGGAGGTGGAGGCACTGGCCCTACACCCGGAGGACGTTCGAAGCCTGGCAATGTCCCTTACGGTTTGCCTCCACTCCTCGAACTCTGGGGAAAGATTCAAGGGTAACGACACTAACTTTCGTTAGGGTCGATAATTACAAGTTGCACCACTGGAGGCGTTGTAGCCCTGACATTTGATGATGGCCCTTATATGTAATCATCCCCCTTCCTCCAATCGTTAGTTACAACCCACTGACATCTGTATAGCTATACTGTGCGGTTGTTAGATCTTCTCTCACGGTTCGGGGCAAGAGCAACGTTCTTCGTCAAGTAAGTATTCGTATCTCAGTATTAGAATTGGTAAAAATATTTGCTAACAAATATAAACCAAAGTGGCCAAAATTGGGGAGCACCGATTACCGACCCATCGAACCAGGACCTGCTTAGGAGAATGATCCGAGAGGGGCACCAAATTGGTTCTCACACGTATGTAGCTTTTCAGAAATAAGCTTCCCCTTAGACCGTAGCTAAGCTGTTAACTCTTCATTAGATGGTCGCACCCTTCGCTGAGCACTCTGTCTACCGCCGATATAACAACACAAATGACCTCCCTTGAGAGTGCAATCAGCAGTGCGATTGGAAAATATCCCACGTAGGAGCATCCGGTGATCTCTCGCTGGTTGTGTAATCCCGCTCACTCTTGAATAGATACATGCGTCCTCCTTACTTCGATTGCGGCGGCGGTTGTGCAGGCGTCATGGATACACTTGGATATCATATAATTACTGCAAACCTGGATACTCTCGACTGGGCAAACACGGGGAATATACAGGTTTCGAAGGACATATTTAGCCAGAATGTGGCTTCCAATAGCCTCGTTTTGGCACATGATGTGCACCAGACCACTGTCGCCACCTTAGCGGAACACATGATCGTCGAATCACAGAATCGGGGGCTAAGACGTAAGTTTATCAACCTGAGAGTATTGCGAACCCCCGAGGCTAACAGTAATGCAGTCGTCACTGTTGGTGAATGCCTTGGGGACCCAGCGGACTACTGGTACAGGACTTAGGGAGTTGCGAATCATACCAAGTTTTCCAGCTGGCAAGGGCGTTAATGATAATGCATAATAAGGTGGCTTTTTCTAAATGGGGGAACGGATTTCTTTCCCTAAGTCAATATTATATCCATACATGAGCGGTGTGATCGTGTACCGTTAATATTTGTTTTCCCTTTATTCCTGCTCTCCGTAGCCACTGTGTGCTAGAACCTCTACTACGACATCATAACTTGTGACGAAATTTGAAAAAGTGAATTGTGGGCGATGATCTGACGAGCTGGCTACTGAGTAACACAAGCCACCGCATATCGAGCGGGAGACCATCGAGCAGTTGTCATGGTCCATACTTCCTTCCCCATCACTGGAGTAGCTAGAGTTACCGCAAGCCGTGCTCACGGCACGCTGGCCCTAGGACCAACCAGGAACGCCAGTTCTGGGGACCGATCCACATTGCACTTGTGACCCGGCAATTCCCCCCTCTACCTCCAACACAGTACTCGTACTAGAGCCAGGTGTAGGAGCTCGCGACTACTTGAGTAGAGGTTGAGCAAGGAATTGCATCAATCGCCATCCGGTCCTTCCGTGTATGCGTCTGCGTTACAGTCCACTGCCTGACTCGAGCGCCCTCATGCACTCGTATTCTGTCTCAACTGGTCAGCTAATTGCGGGGCAAATCTAGGATCTAAACCAACCAATCAGGTGATTTTAAGCTAATTTGGATACCAACGTTTACAGTAGCACAATGGCGCAAGTACTTGTACCAAGGAGCGTTAGTTCAATAACCCCCTCATCTTGGCAGACGATAACTATGTTGGGAACTCTCCCCAATCATCGCCCAGCTAATAAGCGAAAATCAGAAAAATCAGGGAAGAAAAACGAATTATCAGCGGAACACATTGCATTGGGTACTTATCAGGCTTGACCTTTCCCTGTTGCCGTAGGAAACTCGAGCTCGAAAAGAAGATAAATGACGAGACGTTGCAATTACCTCTCCCCACAAGACACTGTGTGTATTGCATTTTTTTCTTTTTCTTTTGGCTCCACTTAGGGCCGCTTGTGCTGTGGTTCCCCTCCCGGAGTCGAGAAGGTGCACTCCAACGTCCACTGAGAACACCTTTATCCGGGTACTTACGGTACCTATATTAAACCCCAGAAACGGTGTGTCGCATGGAAGCGAGATCCTCTCATATTTGTGTGGTGCTGCCAGGTGGATGTCTCGCTTCCTATCAATTATGATATATGCGTGCTGGCTGCTTGGCTCAGATGAGCACGAGAGCGAGCGGTCAGCATCCGACTTGCGGAACTCCAACCCAACCGCAGTCTTGCCGTTCGGATTCCCCAACAAACTGCCTGTTGTTACTCGAGAACAGTATTCACTTGTCAAATGGGGGAAGCGCCTTGGCAAGGTTCGGTAGTCCCGAACACCCAAAGCGTGGTTGGTTAGCAAGAGCTGAGACTGCCTAACAGGAGTAAATCACAATTTTCTAATTCTCTTTTTCTGCGGTCGTGGGATTTATAGGGATATTTTGTCTTGAAATGGATATTAGAGCCCTGCACGGAGGATACTCAATTTGACAAACGCAATTTGACAGGACAATGAGATGGAAGATATGCTTGTTTGATTGTTTCCGTGCTGCCATAGCGGAGGGTTCACATCCTAACCCGGCTCTAAGGTATCGGGTGCAGCAATCTCCTTCCTCCCTGTCGGGACTTTTCCGGATATGGAAGCACGACAACATCAGTTCGTGCGCTCATGGAAGATCACTCACGATCACTCACACCTTCAATCACTAAAAATGAAGTTTGTAGTCAACCCTTATGGTATCTTGTATTGCACACGGAACAAAATAATAACAAGACCCAATATATACAGATTTCCTGCTCCAGTACAGCCATCATTCCATACCACCCTTCATCTACAAGAGTTTCATTCCTGGCCCAGGAATGAAACTCTAGCCACTCATTCGTCAGTCAGGAATGAAACCCACAAGCCACCAATCCTTCCATAAAGCACATTCCAAACAACAAAAACCATTGTCCTAGAATATTTGTGCCATATATTCGCCTATAAGGCTCTAGCCAACGTAGTTATTGCAGCTCGCGCTAGGACGCTCCTGCAGCGAGCTTCTTTACCTCTAAAATCCAATTTTACCAAATATGATCAGACCTTATTCAACAGAGATCGGGTACGAGAGCGCTATCCAGCAAGGAATGTATACATATACCAGCATATATTTACGAAGATCGTCTTGCCCGCCATGAATGATTGTGTGACACGGTTGAGGCTACAGGCGCCTCAATGGACACACCTTCAAAGGCACATAATATTATTTTCATTTTAGGGGATACCTTACCCGACACCTACAGGGCAAGGCAACAAAATCTTTGGTTGACTACGCGAGAGCCCCATCATTCTATCTCACCTGACAATCTGACCCCACTGGAGCTGGTCTAGGCCACCGGGCGAATTCTTAAATATATCAACAACGTCATGGCGGCGCGGTACTGGTGGTAGGGTGAAATATTGGAACCAGGAAAGGTATATGTGATCGGTGCATTGGAAGAAACAGTGGGCTGTCAGAAATGTTTGACAACAAACTGAGATAAATAATCTGTAGATTACCGAAAGGGGATCTTAGCACTAAGGGCAGTCTAAACACTGTTGCGAAAATAAAGTACTAGGGCAAAGAATTTTGTCCAATCAGCAGTTACCCAACAATACCTCAAAAACCCTACCTAAAGGTCAAGTTCTACTGTACCATAATTTTTCAAACAAACGGGGGCCATGTTACAGACTTTGAGAATGGGCACATTATAGCCTTGAGGGGAAAAAATTCTTTCATTTTCTGAGATTGGTAATCTCTTGAATAAGGATAAATGTATAGTTATCAGATTCTACAACCAGTATCAAAGTTATGGTGATGTGTAAAATCTTCCCATACACAGTAGATAAAAAAGTGATCAATGTCACAACCTGTCACCACCTACATAGACAGTCTAAGTAGGCAGAATACAAGTGTCTATTTGAATTTCACAATTGAATTAGCCCACAGGCCTGTCTAAAGACTATGAAAAGAGTTTTGGCATCTTTGAATATTAGGAACGAGGACGCAAGGAATACAATTTTACAGAGAGATAAACATGACATAAAGATGGTAGCTAGATGAAGAGAATATAGTTGAAATTTAAGATTTAATTTCCTTTGTGTATATAGTTGATGAGATAGGGTATTCTCATATGTCGTTGCAGATTTGGTTTACCTAAAAACAGCTTACATTAATACAGCCTGGACACATATTTCCCTATAATTTACAGTATTGAAGAGGTTATGTAAGAAAATTTTCAACAGTGTTTTCTTTTCTGGTGTTAGTGATTTTACAGTTGTTTTATGCATCTCTTAGGCATTTTCTTAGTCATATAGATGGTATTCTTTCATAATATTTCCCTTCCAAAAATCTTAGATATGTGTATATTGGATTAGGACTTTCTTGGCAGGATGTCATGTGCACAATAACCTTGTATAATGAGCCATTGATAAGTCGGTTTAGCTTGCAGAATCTCAGGCCAGCGAGTTGTCCTTAGAGGACATAGATAGTAAGAGTTTCTTACACCTCGAAAGTAACCTGACAGCCATATCCTCCTACACTGAAGAAATGTACTTAGGCACTCAATGATGTACAGTAAACCTGATCCAAACTTGAGAAGGGTAACTCCTTGGAGATAGTGTAACCCAGCGCCAAGGTCAGGTAGGGTAACCCTGGAGCGGAATTAGGGAGGGTAACCTGCTGCCACGGTTAGCCAAGGTAACTAAGAATTGGTTGAAAATAAGTTAAATAGCATAGGGGTAGCAAGGCCTTGTACTGGAATATAACCACAAGAATGTTGGTCTCTGCAGTGAGTGTAAATAATGATTATATTACATTAGTTATCCATGAACGTAAATGGGGATAAGGTGGGTAGGAGCATGATTTATACTATAATGAGGTTAAGTTATTCTGCCTTACACTCCCTGTATGTGAAGCGCAATCACATATTACCCGACTCCCGCATTAAATAAAACCTGAAACTCTACTACAATCTCCTAAACTTGATATAGAACATTTTGGCAACCTAATAACCAGCTGAGACTGTGGCGTTAGCAATATCAGCCACTGTAGAAAGGGAATACTCGTGCCAAGGTTCTAGCTCACCAGCCACGAACCCAGTTTGCTCCCATGCACGCAACCTTGAGCACTCCAGAGGAGTCCCGGACAGCTCAAGATTAGTTTACCGCTCAACAATAAATATCCTTTAATTTTCTACTCAATGGTAAATTCAGTGAAATTAGCTATCTGAATAGTACTGTATATATGTACTATTAAACCCAATGCTGATTGCTTTCAACAATTGTTAACTTGACCTAAATCTTACTCTAATCCTTGTTGCCTATTGAGTATGCTTGATTGAATGCTTCTACCATTGTCAAACTTGGAATAATACAAAATACATCTATTGTAACGTGAATGATAAACTATAACCATTGTTCCTTGTAGTCTAAGAAGTATATTCAAATTTATTATAAATTCTGTATTGTTCCAACAATATACAAAACTCTACCAGAGATCTATTGAAATCATACTCCTATTCAAATCATGCGGTAGAAAATTACGCCCCCAAATACAGCAAAATGGAAAGAACCTTATATTGCGTTTGAAAGTCAAATCCAGGATGCAATTGAGGTTTTAACAAATTGTAAGGAAGATATTCCAATCATCCCAGCCACTACTCACGAATTCAATCTTCCTTGTAGGCGTCTACATGGTCACAACTGAATGCCAGACAGTCTAAAGCAACTAGACCTGCAACTGATCGCAAGCTTGAAGAGGTTAAAGAACTGGCTCTGTGCCAATATCTAGATTGCTTGGATAATATCAGAACCTTGGCAGGATTATAAATCGTTACAAGTTGTGCAAATTCGATTCTTTATTGTGCACATAGTGACTCCCTTGGTCCTGCACGTACTATCAGAAAGCATTGAGCTATTAGATTCCTTCAACGCCATCCGGAATACCAGATTAGAAACCAAAAGACTATCGATATAGACTGGAAAAATGTGCATGATCTAGAGTGAATTGCCGATTGTTTGATACGATATCACCAAGTTTGCCACGAATATATGATTCTGCAATCTGATCAGTAGAACTTTGAGAAGACTGGCTTTCTTGTGGGAATTGGGCGTAACCAGTGGATCGTTATAAGAGATGCAAACTGTGTGGCTTATCCTGTTAGCTCTACTAGCCGGGAACTGACAACTCTCTGTGAGACAATCAGTGCTGACGGATGTGTCCTACCACTCATAATTATGATCCGTGGGATTATCTACTAGGAGTACTGGTATACTGAAACGAATATACCAGATGATTACTAAATTGCTGTATATGATACAGGATACTCGAATAACCATTTGACAATAAAAAGGGTTTCACATTTGCAAAGGTTTTCCCGCTTACGACAAACAGGTACCTATGACTCCAGCTTCTCGATGGATATTGGTCACATTGTACACAAGATTTTATTGAGTACAGTGACATATATCTGATAATTCGATTCTGCCTACTTCCACATACTAGTCCTATATTGCAGCCATTGGCCATGGTTGTATTTCAACCCTATAACCACTACCATACTGAAGCCATTGAAGTTGCAACCCGAACCGGATGTTCAGAATTCACAAAGTAAAGTTCCAAACTGCAATTGACTAAATTATGAATAAAAGTTTTAAGGAGTCCACTATTGGAGCAGCCTTTCGCGCCACTGGTCTTGTTCCTTATAATCCGCTTATTGTACTAGAAAGGTTACGTGAAGCTCAAGAGGCACAACCTCCTTCAACCACCCTATCTTATTCATCACCTTCTCTGCCTTCCATACCTCCTACTTTTCGCACCTTCAAGGACCAGAGAATTGGACTAGTGCAATCAGTATTTTATATATCTAGTACATTTTCACCAAATGGTAAGAACCCCGTTCAAGGGTAGTATGGTGCAAGATCTGTCTGATGAGCACGCTGTTGAAGATTTGGCAAATACCAAGGCAGCCGAGAAGGGATATGCTGTAAGAAAGAAGTCGCGCCGTAGGGTTCACAAAGGTGGAGTACTCTATGCCTCTGAGGCATGTGCAATGGTCAAACAGAAGGAGCATGTTGAGCTGCAGAAAGCAGAGGCAGCAATGCATCGTGAATAGTATGCAATAGAAAAGGCAGTAAATGCACAACAAAAGCCACTTCTGGATGAGGCAAAAATTGATTAAAGCAGTTTGTGAATTTGAGGAGGCAGTGTAAGGGAGTAATAAAGGCTTTATGTATTCAGATAAGCAGAGCTGGGAGGAAAAGACACAGTACAAACTAGTCTGGAATTATTTTATTATTGAATCAAAAAAGATTTTTTTATAATTTATTGTTGAGCTATAAATTATGGTTGAGCTGTCGGGCAGTCCTCTGTAGTGCACAAGTTTGCACGCAGGCGAGTAAACTGCGGTTATAGCTAGTGAGCTACAAACTTGGCACTAGTAGAGTTGATAAAATATTAGCCAAATCATACGGACAACGGAGGTCATGTAAGACGATATACTTCACTGACATTCACCAGACCAGATGCTGTTTATAAAATGTATATAGGCATCAATAATAGCCAAAACGTGCAGGTGGTCATTACTGATACCAGCAGGCACTCGGAGGGTACTGGTGCCGCCTTATATCCATATGGGAGGTATCAGGGTCCTTGAGAATGCCCCTTTCAGAGTCCTGAACGTATATGGGTATGTCTGGACAAAACTCTTGTAGTTAAGCAATTCTAGGCCTGCAACAACACTATTACTGAGGGACCTTATAGGACAGTAGAGGAGTTTAGTAGTAGAAACGTTATGGTAGTCTCTGAATAGTGAGCTAAGGGTAACACCCATTTCACTAACTCAGTTGTCTCACTTACTACAAGGATGTAGCATTATCAAGAATAGCTGCCAATGGGGCAAGTAGATCAAGTAGATTACAGTGCTTTAATAGATGAAAATACCATGGGGCTACTGAGTCTGATAACTAGGTATGGCTTCAAGTCAGATTGTTAGTAGTCCAGTGACCAGATGCTAATCTGAAGGTTTTAGTATCCTGCCAGCATTATTAAAATATATTCCAAAGGACTTTTAGAATTGATGAAACTTATCTCACACAGGTGCTCCACAAGCCTAGAGGTTAATTCCCAAAGGGCTATGTGTTATATGGACCTACTTTGGAAAAGGGTACCCTTAGATTGTCAGTATAGGGATAAGTATCATTCGCTTTATAATTCTACTTAAATAAAGCTATATAGCACTCTACTCTGATAAATGAGTATCCTTAGGAGAACAAGTGGAATTTATTCAAGCTCTGGCTTAAGGATCTTAGGTTTTGCCGGTTGAATAAAGTATTTTATGTTTACCTCCCATCAAATTTTAACTTGCATCTTTTGATGCAGTCCAAATCTCAGAATCTATCTTCCTACAGGGTGCCTATTGTTACGACATTTCGTGATTCTCTTTGACTAACTCTACATACAAAATTCTTGCTCTGTTAGACCCCTGTCTTGACTTATACAGGTACTTGTAACCTTGGGTTAAACAAGTACGCCAAGGTGGGAAGTAGTATATCTGATATGTCATATACATATTCAAAATAGACAGCTGAACTTCCCATACCTGGTCCCCTCTTGTCTTATGCTATTATTGCAGACCCTTGGGACTTGGGTTGTAAATTAGTCACAACTTTGATTGAGTTAGCACCAATTAAAGTCACTTACAAATGTCAGATGTTAATGGTACCTCATCCTATGCCACTTATAACATACATCACGCACAATATATATATGTTGGGACCTGAAGTGGTTTCTAAAGGGGTTATTTTGCAAAGATTTAACCAGGAAATATTGTAGAATTAAATCCTATCTGACATAGGATGTAGGTTGGTGGAAGTACAGTTCCAACTCGATTACTTTTTGAATCAAAAACAGGCTAATTTGCAAGAGTGAATTGTCAGCATAGCCACAGGCTGGGTACAGAAGCTCTAGAATGCCTATTACCAATAGGTGATAATGATTCAATGGCAGAATTGAGGTTTAGAAGCATTAGTGTAGCCTGTGAAGCAAGGGGTCAGTATTGAGTCCGAAAAGCATGTGATAGAGGTGTAAGCTTCTCAAATTCCATTGGTCCAAACTGGACCCCAGAGCTTTGCCCTGCATTTTGCAGAGGTAAAGACTGACAGGTTATGGAATAAATATTTAACGCCAGAGGCAAGGAAGGGTCTGGGACCTGGCCTAGCTCCAGGAACATTTCAGCTTTCCTGTGTGCTTGCACCATCAAAGAACAACTGCCCCGGTGATATCTGCACAATTCTGGAAGGGTAGTGAGGTAATGAGGACTAGTGGCAGTAATGAAGGAAACAATCTCATCTAAGTCTAATATATCGACTGCGGCTACTATCTTCGTGGCAATTTCAACTATCCTATCGAGTCTTTTACAAGCTAAACAATTCTATGAGGTGGCAGAGGAAACTCCCTTGGTGGCCACAGCAGAAAATCCGCTACCTTTTGTCCCTCAGGTGGTACCCATAGCCCCTGTAAAGTGAACTGCCAATACTGGCCTTGCAGGGTTTCTAGAGGCCGCAGTGCAGACAGCTACAGCTTATTGTTCCCCTGCTTGTATGATCAATAGTGGTTTTGCAGGGAATATTGTCCACTTTGAGGCTTCCGGTATAATGGGCCCTAGTAAACAACTAAAACATTTAGCCATATGTGCAAAGTTCAAAAATACCCATCATCAGTTCTGTCTTTTGGAAGAAAACACTATTGTTCGCATTTATTCCAAATTGTAATAATTAGTTCTGAGGGTGAGGATAAGGTTCTGGCTGCAAGAGAAGCCCCTCCACCACCATCTGTGATTGAACAGTGCTCCGCTACAGAGACCAATAACTGTAAATTATTGAACTAAGTTAGTAGCTATATTCAACCTTCAGTTATCCCCACAGGCATGTACGTAGGACCAGCTACTTATATGCCGCCAGGAGGCAGTCATTTTGGTGGAGCTGGAGACAGGAGTGATTATGACTACTGGAGGGCTGCCAAGAGTTCCTTATCCCCCATCCGTCATCTCAGCCGATTTCTCCACCGACTCAGGTCCCATTCAAATGACGCCTAGAAGCCAATGTATGATTACTTGTGCAATGCATTTATGGGTTATTTTCTGAAGTCCAACCAGAAACCCAACACATGGCAAAAAAATCCACCAAGGTTATGGATTAACAAATTTAATGTTGAACCTTTTGATACGCAGCAATTTATGCAAGATGTGAAAAAAAGTTTCCCTACTATTGACAATCCAGGTTTTCACATATTGACTAAGTCCCCTTTATAATCTTCCATCTGGCGGGCGCACCAAAGAATTGTATGAAAGCATCCATATCCACATTAGCCATGAAGATGCTTCACAGGCAGGAGTCACCTTTAACACAATAATGAATAATATACTAGGGAGGGTGGGGTGAAATCACCTCGCTTGCAGTTTTGGCAGTCAATCAGAGTGGTATCACAGCCTTCTAGAACAGAATATTTTGATAATCAAGCCAGGAAATGTAGACTAATTCCCCCATGAACTAATGGATCTCGCCAGTGAGTTGCAGTTTCATGTAGTTAGTGAGAAAACAAAGCCTGCATTATTTTGGATGCCGAGTTGTGGAATCCCTAGGGGCTAAAACCTCAACAAACTCAAGAATACCTTGACTAACTTAACCTACTTCCGAACACTGACCACCAGCTGGCAGTCGTTGCCTTATTCAACCATACAGATGTCAAGGAAAAAACCACCTTATTGGAGGGAAGGGACCATAGTTCATCCCGCACCAATGTATAACAGAAAAAGCAGCACAGCTCTTGGAAAAGAAATTCAAAGTGATAAATGTCCACGGGAAACCAGTCCTGAGTTAATAAATCAGCATCTGATATCAAAAGAAGGAATATTGGTAAAACTCTTAAAGACAAACACTGTCGGTAGAAGCAATACTCTTGGGACAGAATATATAGTTACTTTTTGGAACAGTATACCGCTTCTGCCACAGTAGAGTAATATCTAGAGCTCTCATGTGACAAAGTTCATCTGAGGTTGAGAACTCTGCCCCCACGTTGTGCAAACAGTGTCGGATTGAAGGTCCACCCCATGTTACTTCTATGATTATTGTACCAGGCGGAGGAACTCCAACATTCAATGTTGATACCGATGGTAATAGCTAGGAGAGGCAGCCAATGGCAATGTTAAAACAAACCAGAAGTCTGATTGCAACTCCTAGCAACTAGGCCTGCAAGTAAATGAAGGGAAATTGCACTAAGGAGTCCCCTCACTAAAATTATAGAATAAGGTTGTGTCAATGCAGTTAGGAGACACAAGGGATCAGAGTTTGTTTTTTATTGGGTTTTGGAGGATTATTTATTATTTTGTGGGATAATTTCTGCACATGGGGAAGACTGAGAGGAATGGTCAGGTTACTTTATATTTTGTTACTTGTGTATGTCTATAGGGGAGGACTTAATTAGCAATTGAAAATTATTGGCAAGTATACAAGAGGGTGATTGAATCCCAGAAATCTTGAAGGTGTGATAGTCAAAACAACAACTCTACTATTATAATATAGGATACATTACAAGACTTAAGTGGACAAAGTATCCTAGAGAAAAAAGAACTTTAAGATGGCTAAGGCTTACTGGCCTGCCACCCCGCACCAGGTCAATACCTTGAAAAGTCCCCTTTAACAGGAATTTTGACAAGTAAAGGAGCAGTTTGGAGGGACAATTTCTGGTGGATACTGCTGCGATAGGTGCAATATTAACTAGGTAATCGTTCAAGAAGGCTCCGCAAGCTTGTATCCGTCACAAATATTCGCAACAATTTTCTTTTGCAAATGACCATCAGATTCCTGGGTTTGGGAATGATAACACCAAAAGATGGTAAATAAAGATCAGTGACCTTGTGAATAACAAAGGTTCAAACTTCTAGACAAGCCTGATACTCCAAGTGTAGCGGGTTGCCGTAGTCGGTAGTTGAAGACTACAATACAGACATTGCTTGAAACAAGAGTACACTGCAGTGGAAATCAGAGTAGTGCCAGACACATTGTGGTGTTAATAATGGAATAAAGGTGTTTTATCAAGTGAAGAACTACCACATGAGGATAGTAGTCAAGTATATCTCTTAGGAATGATAGTTTATAGGTGTGAGGATTGCAAACACATTATTCGGTGTCTCATATCAGCATATAAGACATAGGCTGATATTTTCCATCGGAAAATATTACCTTCCTCCTACAGCATATTGAGTTTAATAATAAGATCCCCATAGAGCTATGACAAAGCAACCCAACAGACAGATATACTCACTATGTGAGGATGATTTGGATGGACTTGGTGACTAAATCAGAGAGATAAGGGAACTGGGCAAATTCCAGATGTCCCCGTCTTGTGCAGGAGCAAATATCCCCTTTGTAATAAAGTCTGATACAAAGCTTTTGTTAGTTAAAGAATATGGAGAGCGCAATAAGACAACTATTATAAACAAGTAACTGTTGTCTATAAGGAAGGAGCTGGGTGATTGGATACCATAGGCCTCAGTTTTCAATAATCTAAACATCAAGAATAGCCACCATCTAGTTCGGATAAGACCAGTTAAGAAGTGGAGGACTGTCATTAGGAGTCTAAGGGACCTGCACGAATATACACTAATACCATTAGAGCTATGCAAGGTACTATCTACCTTCCTGATAATGATCAATATGGTGTTCAAAGATATACTTGATGCTAGAGTCATTGCCTATATGGGTGATATTGTTATGGTCCTATGCTATGAGCTGACTGGCAACAGGTAACTGTTTCTCTAGGGGGAACCTCTATGACAGAGGTGTCTTTAATGTCCTTGGATTGAAGTCCGGTTGTTGTCGGGAGTGGTGCTAATCTTAATCTCCAAGGGAGGAGTACTATTGCAAATAGTTGTTTTAGGCAAGCATCTACTATTGCTGCTAGGCCTATGCCTATGTTGTAATGATAGCCGAACCCATGCTTCCTATTACACAACACCAATAGAGGAGCAGGATGATAAATAAGTAAAGTATTTGAATAGGAAAGAACTTGAATAGTTGCATGAAGAGTACTAGCTATGGGTCGCTACTATATTTTTAGAATGTATTACTTGTTAAGGGACCAGAACTCACATGCATCATGAGATATGGGGTAAAGATAACCTTAAATCCCAAACGAAGAAACAAAGCAAAGAACACCTCTATAGCTTCTAATAATAATATACACAAGACACATCACAAGATGCAGTTATCCAAGGAACGTGAACGACACAAACTATAACCCCAAGGGCCAACCTGCAACTATTCTAGAAAAAGTACATGTCCGCCAATACCACGAGCGAACCAAAGCAAATTAAAGCATACTAGCTAAAGAAGCCGAGGTGGAGAGGAATAAAGAAGAAGGCAGGCCACAGAAGAGGTAGGGGAAGAGGGGAGAGCCATGGTGTAAGCGAAGCGATGCTCAGAGGCAGGCATGAGACCAGGGAAAGCTGTGCCAGTCTAGCGGATAAAGTTGCTGAGGGCAACAAGGAGTGGGAGAGAAGACCAAACGGAGTCCTAAGGTCCAACATCGGTTATGCCTAGGAGGAGGAAAGACTCTTTCAGGAGCATGGAGGGACAATGGAGCTCAGCGTGGCTCAACTTCTTATTCTCCTTCCCAGACTGGTGGCAAATGGTAGGGAAGCCCACCCTATACTAGCAGGGGTGGGACACAAGGTACCTCTTGTGGGAATGTATCTGATGAACACTCCCAGAAATAAACTTCCCTAAGCACATGAGGTGGTGGTGCAACAAGCGCCAGGGAACATAAGAGTACTCAGGAGGCAGTCAGGTACTGATCCAGGCTTTCAGCAGCAGGCTGTGGGCCTTCAGACGAAGGACGCAATAGGGTGTGGTCATGGTAGCAGCGGGTGGGAGAGCAGGGAGAAAGGATAGTAAGTGGGTCCTTATTAGCTGGGCATAGGATAGCAATCCCAGGAGTGGTAGAGCGAGATGAACTAGAGTATCAAAGGGAAGGTGTGTGCATACTGGTGGGGAGGTAGCAGCTGTTGGCTAATTGAAAGGCATCACATTGGGTTGTCAGCGCCTACAAAGATGCTGGAAAGAATCAGGCGGACGCAGGTGTCGCAGTTAGGGGAAGTCAGGAGGAAGGCACGTATTAGGAAGGCTTGTAAGGTGAGGGAAATATGCCAGACGCAATGCAGACAGGCGGCGTCGATATCTGTCTATGGAGGCCACTTGTGCTAAACTGGCCTCTACTGAGAGGATTGGGATGGGCGTGCACCTGAAGCAGTTAGTGACCTATTGTTGACCAGAGCTCCTAAAAACCTCTATCCGATCTTGAAGGGAGCGGGAGGGGACCAATAGCTCTGCCCCTTTGAGGAGAGTGGCAAGTAGGAAGGAGACTGCTACAGAGGGACACAGGTCTGGGGTAACGCTGGCCCCTGGGGAGGAGAGTCGCTCAAAATTGAAAAAAGTACCCTCCGTAATAGAGAAATACAGGAGAAGTGAGTATGATTAGAGAGGGAGGGGGTGAACCAGGGCCGAAGCCATTGGAGCAAGGACTGAGGGGAAAAGGTGAGTGACACAAGAGCAATAGGGGAAGTATCCAAAGGCCGACTCTGAAACGGAGTCCTTAAGTACATCAGTTCAGTCTTAAGGACAGACTAGGACACACTATGCTTGAAGGCCCTGTGCTTCTGCCGTGCCTAAAGAAGCTGCATAGAATGAACATTCACTTAGTAAGAAGAGGAGGCTACAGTAAATGCAAAATTATCAACCTTTGAAAGAATAAACCCCCTATCGACAGAAAAATGTAAGGTAGAAACATAAATAAACAACAACCAAGGAATCACTCAGGAACCTTATGTGGGGCCCACAGATACAGGTGAAAAGGTCCGCAGAGAAGCATAACAAAAGCAGGAGCCAGTGTGCCTAGTGAGGAAGGACCTGACCCAGACTATAAGATAGTGGTAAAGCCCTTTAGTGTTGTCGAACTCTGCTAAGAAAGTAGGGATAAGGTTGCAAAACCCCTCTTGATGTCTAGAAACAGTGTAGACACCCCGAGGCGCTGGTGTTGGAAAGAGCGGATGCTTGGAAACCAAGGAGTTAAAGGTGATAAAGCAGGGGAGAGCAGAGGGAGAGTTGACTTGATTAGGACTCAAGAGCCGAACAGCCCATGCAATAGGTTGGAGGTGGGAGGGAACAACCTGTCCCAATACTTGAAATAGGGTCTGCAGGAGGACGATGATGTGAAAGGAAGACAGGGAATCATAGGAGGCCTTGCCAGGCTTGTCCAGGATAAGCCCATTCCCCATGTTCAGGTAGGGAAGGTGAAAGCCAAACAATAGGATTGGGCCTAGGAGGGACATGAGGAATATAGTTTGGTTGCATTCTTGTTTTTCCTAAGAGAGTAAAGGATCGTGTAAAGTCCAGGCACAGATGAGGAGGATTAGTTTATGAGGTTGGATGCCACTTGCTGAGGGGAGGGAGGGGACAGTCCCAATAAGGACACAAGATGCCAGGGAGAGAATAAAGGGTACCAAAAGGGAAAAAAGTGGTCGAGGCAGACCTGATTCATACACTCAGTGGTATTGGCCCCAGGGAGGTAGGGGAACCATAGAGTGAACAGGCCAAAAGCTTGCCTACGATTGACCAGATACTAGTTAGCGTGGTATTAAGGAGGAGGTCACACCAGAGAGCTTTATTGACTGCCTTAATTGGTTTGAAGTAGCCTCACTTGAAGAGGCGAGCATCCTCCGGGGATGAAAACAGGGTGTCAGGGCGTCTGGCCATTCAAAAAGGAGAGTGGATCTCGCTGCACCGGGTAGACAGCAGAGTGGACCAACATGACAATGGGTAGAGGAAGGTAGGGAATACGGTAGTTTACTGACAAAGAGGAAAGGAAAGGGGGAAGTCTGTCGATCGAATCAGATACTCACAGAGGAGGAGAGGCGGAGAGAGGGGCATACCCGGAGGTGAAAACCCTTGAACTCCTCCTCCTGGGTGGGAAACTCAGTAAAGGCTATATTGAGGGTCCGAGCTGGTGCGACTACAAAAGGATGAGTAAAGATAATCGAAATAGGTACATGGTCTGAACCAGTAGTTGGAAGGGGAGTATCCCAACTTAGAAAATATGAAGTAATCGCAGGGGAAACTAAAGCAAGAACAATAACACTGGGGCCCGAAGAGCCCGCCAAAGGAAAATGGGTGAAACTACCATGAATGTTCAGGACGGATAAGCCCAAGCTGGAGGACCTGTAGGGCTAGGGGGAAGAAGATTCTTATTTCTAGTGTGAGAACTCCCACAGGTGGTTAGCAGCAGGGATGTGAACATTGAGGTTTCCTAGGGTGTGGAGAGAAATGTCAAGTGAGGGAAAACACACCTAATGGGGGATCAGTACGATGAGGGTAGGAAGAGGAACCTGATGTACTTTTGGAGTTAACAAGGCGAAGACAGGGAAAGGAAAACCCAAACGCAGCGAGTAGTGAACAAACTCATAGCCTATAATATCATGCGTGCTACAAAAGATATAAAGAATAATAGAGGACTTCAACAAAGCTGAATTAAGATAAAAGGCACGATAGGGGAGCTAGAGGACAAGGAGGAAGGATGAAACGAGGTAAACTCTTGGAAGGAAGGAAGACGAGCCCTATACCTAGGAGGGTCCTGTAAACAAATAAAGGGAGAAAGAAAGGATAACCCCGCAAGTGAATTAAATATGGAAAGGAAATATTCCCACTCCTAAGGCTCTTGTGCTGAACAAAGGAGACAAGTGAGTATAGAGGAGGGGAGGAAGAGTGTGGGTGGTCGTAAGATATTAGAGGGCAGAGCCCGATCCCATGTGAAAGGAAGGAGTGCCGGAGGCCAGCCTGCTCAGAGGTGACAGGCCTAGAGGGGGAAGAAATGAGACAATTGGGCATGAGGTAAACCTGAAGGCCAGTGAGAAGGGTCATGGAACACCAACCTGGACAGGGGGTTTCGGGGTCAAAGAGAGGATCAAGCACATGGGTAGCCAGAAGGACGTCTGTACTAGTAGCAGGAAGGATATGCGGGGTCACCATCAGGCACTGGCATTGCAAGCGAGGTCTATAGCATTAGGAGCGGGAGGAGAGATGGCACCAGTTACAGAAACAGAGGCATGGCTTGAAGGAGGGGCGGGGCAATTAGGGCAATCCTGATGTCTGGCAGAGTGGTCCATAATACCGTTGGTGTAGTATGCTGGGAAGGAGACACTGCAGTAGAGGACGAGTTTGAGGTTACCACACTTGAGGCAAGAAGGGTTGGGGCAGTGGGCTTGAGCCCTAGTGTGGTGAAGGGAGCATAAGGGGTATAGGGGTAATCAACCTTACATCAGGGTCCAACATGACAGAACATCTGACAGTTGAACAATTGTGTGCTAGCATTGGAGGAGATGTCCCATTAGGACCTGCAATTTCTGGAGAACAGAGAATAGGAGTAGACCAAGCGGTGCAGGTCGGAATGGTTAGTAGTTGCGATCAAGGAGGTTGAGAACTTGCACATCCTAGAGTGCTTGTCTTGGTTAAGAAATTGAGCCAAGAACAGCGAAACTGCACTTGAGTTCCTGATAGAAGTGGAGAGGCTAGCGTAGAGGTCGTCGTTGTCATCAGTCAGATAGACCAACGGGATGGATTAATAGCCACATGAGTAGCATAAGGGGTAGGACTGAAGGAAAGGGAAGGATTCTCCCCAACTAGGAAGGACTGGTTCAGGCAGAAGGAGAGATAGTCAAAGTACATGGCATAGGAAATAGATCGGATGAAGAGATTGCACCGAGGAGAGAAACAGTCCCATAGTTATTAACTGTGGCGGTAATGGAGTCTAGGTGGGAACAGTTGGCTTCATCCAAGACAGTAGTGGCAAGGTCCTGGAGGATGCCTGCGTGAGTAAAGGCGTCTATCCTGAGGCCAGAGGAGGTGCGTGTGGCATAGAAGAGGCGAGAGGAGGTAGGAAAGTAAGGAGGCATATTTTCCGAAGGATAAGAAGGACTTGAGGCGGCTTGAGAGACTATGGCTGCCGAGGGGCCAGCAGATGCTGCTGGACCATTGTATTTGCCTTTCGTCCTGCTGGCCCAGCCAACCATCCCCTAGTTGGTATCGACAGCTAACTTCTCAGAAACCTGAGGAAGGGATGGGTCTAGGCTAGGTATAACAAGGTGCTAATAAGGGGAACAAGAAGATACGGCCTGGGAAGGGATGACAGTACCTTGAAGAGGTAGTGCTAGAGCACGGAAACCGGGGCGGACAGGGGGGCCATGTTGACCATGGGCTGCGAATAGAACAAGAGGAGCAGGAGGGGGTAGGTTGGCGGGCTGAGGGTGGAAGACCCTATGTGTCATGTTGCAAGAGAGGAGTCAAGGGAGGCAAGGTGCAAGAGGAGGTTGTCTACCCCCTGTAGAGCAGGTACAGGCACGGAGGCAGTCCTGTCCCACACACGAGAGGGGAGCTCATCCAACATTGTTTTGACAGCAATAAGGCTGTATATGGCGGAGCAAACAAGAAGGAGGAGAAAGGTTTCTCTAGTAGAGAAGTAATAGAGATCTTCACTGGAGAGGGGCAGAACTACTCTTTCACATTAGCTGATTGCAGAAAGGGTATCAGGGAGGAAAGTGGAGATGAAGGCAGAGTAGATTGGGAGTGTGGGGTGTGGAGAGTTCTAATGCGAGAGGGGATGCAAGGTCTGTAGCAAGGAGGCACAAGAGGGCTCCATGGCCTACGCTTAAGGACGCGAGGCGTAAGCAAGGGCAGTGTTAGGCACAAACGACTCCCAAGAGGATTACATGACTTTTCAGAAGGAACTGCATGTATCTGAACCTCCACAGGCAATTACCCCCCTGCGGCCCCGGCAAACGCCCTGCGAGTAGATACTATCAACTTGTGCAGTTGCTCGTTTACTAAGAAAAACGAGAAATTGAAACACATCTTGTAACCACATATATGTCGCCGCCGTTATAGTCTAAGGGTATATGGTCACATGGTCCATCTCGAGTTCACGTGTTCAACTCCCCGGTCCGGCTGGGTGTCTGGTTGAATCAGATATTTTCTACCAAGCGAGTTTACATCTGCAAACCTTCCTACAAGACGATAATAATGCCTCGACCGAGGGATTATTGCCTGACTTACAAGAAAAGGACTCTGTCTGAAATAGCAGGTAGAACGGAGGAAATCGGTTATTCGGTTAAAGAGTTATGAGCGAAATTATCCTACGAGCCTGTCGGAGGACGGAGGTCGCCGATGCATGGCGACATGAGCATTGATCACCTCATATATGGATAAAGGTCTACAGATCGGCAGACTCCCATTGGAGGATAGGACGCTATCATTCCGATAAATGGGCCAGGTGACCGAAGACCAAAGGTGTGAGACTAAGTTCTCAGGCTCAAACAGGTTTCGCACTTGGGAAACATAGTAGAAAGGTCTTAGAAGTTGTTAAGCCTTGGGATCAAGGTCGCAGAGTATGAATACCTGAGCAGTCCCCAGTCTGTGATAGACTATCAAGCAACGGAGAAGAGATCTTATCAGGATCATCAGTTTTATTCACAATCTTTATCTACGAGCCTTCCTAGACAATCTCCGTTTGGGAAGAAAGATTTAAGCCTAGTTCGATTGGCATGCCCTTAGAATCAACTACCCTTAAAAGCATATTGATATTTCTCCTTGTCACCAAGGCTCTTTACATGACTACGGGACGCCTCCAAGTAATACCTCCGGAATCACACAAGCCAATAGCTGTTTCCACACAGCTCGATGAGCTTCTGCACGAACCACGTCCCTCAAAGTATATCTGCTCACTCTAAGAAATGCTTAAAAACCCCCTCTCGGACTTTCACTTCAATATACCTCAGGAACCCTCCTGGTTCACCGACCCCATACTCATTCCTACACAATCAGATTTCCAAGAAATCTACGACCACTTCTATGGTCCCGCCTTCCTGTAGAAACCATTCCAACACTATGATACTGAAGAAGAAGCAACCTCTAGTTCTTTCAGCTTTACCTCCCCCTCCTTCACCCCCTCTCTTTGGAGATCAGGAAAACATCCTGAGTCCCAATAGAACGAGATGGAACGGCAATTGACTGTCGACATGGACCAAGCCATGTCAGACATAGAAGAAGTTCCTCATGTTGGAAGCGACCATGCACCTGGATGCTCCATGTCACCTTTGGCACTCCAGCACCTGTCACAGCCAAGTTGAGACAGAAAGTTAGCCCCAGGAACTCGATTAAGCACTCCCTGTCCCCCTGACGCCAGAAATCCAGCTAGGGAAATATTAGCCGACTGCATAGGCCAGGTAATGAGCTGCTTCGACCGTACCCTCCTGGAATCAGTTGATATGCAACATCTGGCCTACCGTGAGCTATCTGGTCAAGATCAGGCTCAGGCAAATCAACTCCAGCACCATGCTCAACAGATAACCCGTGGGGAACAAATTATTGGTAAAGAGTTGAAGCAAGACAATTTGGGACTTGAAATGTTAGCAACTGAAACCGGCGCACTTCAAGATGCAACCACCGAACAGTTGGAGGCAAAGTTGAGGGCGCAGGATGAACGGGATGAACACCTTGAAGCAGTAAGTTCCCGACTTTATGCTAACATTGGGATAACAGGCCAAGAGTCGTAGGATCGTGACCGCCAGCTAGAACAGGCGTTGGTGAGACAAAGGGCAGAATTCCTTCAAAGACAAGTGGCCACACTGATAGAACATGAGAGAACTAGACAGGAGTTACGAGGACTTCACCAGCGCCTCGAACAGGAGCGCGCAGAAAGGGAGGCCTATGTGGTCAGGCAGAATGCCGCATCCGAGCAACTATATCGAATGTTAAGTCGAATGAATGAAACTCTGGTGCAACTACAAGTTGCGAGAAACACACCAAGTGTTTGGGAAACAGTGGCACCACAACCGGTGGAAAATCCGGGATTGGAAAATGGGACCACGGCCAATGGTCGCGAAGAGTTCCCGTTCTTTCCACGAAGAGACAAGGGAAAAGCTGTGGAACGTGAGAATGGAAACGGAAATGGCGGCAAGGAGCCACCACCACCCCCTCCGCCAAATGCAACCAACCCAGGACATGATGACCCTGGGCCTGAAGACGGAGGTGGCCCCTTACGACTAGGTGGTGAGCCATCACGAAGACACTTCCTTGGCCGTAAGTCTGAATCCAAAGCGGACGCATGGGTCGACCGACTAGGGCAAGCATTGTCCAGAACCAACCGCCTACAAGCTGATCCATCGTTTACTATCGAAAATAAGCCTGCTCAGGATGTGAGATTATGGCTACTATATGGCAAGTACTACTTTGGGAGAAACCAATGGCAATGGGAAAACGAAGAAGAACGTATCAAGTATGCGTTAGGAAGAATGGAAGGAACCGAGGTGGCCCCCTTCTCGATATCCTATCGAAAGAAAATGACTGCGGACCTCAAATTTCCCAATCATCAGGGTTATGATTTCTAGATAACTTTTAAGGCCGAAGTTACAGAACGATCCTCGGTCCTGCACAAGGCAGAAAATACCTCAGGCGAAATGGAGAAGGTTAGGTATATTGAGGATATAGAGAAGTATCTCCTTATAATGGAAAATCACAACATCGAGGCAGAAGTATCAGGCATCGCTTGCAGAACTATAATTCAGCGGCAACTTCCTATCGAGGCCATGCGTACGCCATCACATGAATATCATGATTTGGATAGCGAATGGATAAAAGCAGTCAGCAGGGTTACTAAAGCGGAGGAAACATTCAAGGAACAACAAGAGATTTTCCGGGTAAACGACTAAGGCAAAAGTGACTTCCAGAAAAGAATGTCGGAGGAGGAATCAAGGTCTAGCAAGACCAGAGCTGGAAATAAGAAACGAAAAACCTATACGGCAGCTGAAAAGGGTGCCTACAAATTGAAAAAACAAGCAGAAAAAGGGAAAAAAGCCCTCCCTAAAGGAAAGGGTGAGAATACAAATTGGGTAAAAGCTCATGAAGGAATCTCTAAGGACAAAATTGAAGAACGAAAGAAAGCCAATCAATGCACCCGTTGCACCTTGGCTAACCATACTTGGAAATTCGGCAGAAAATAGGCCCAAGTATCGGTTATAGGGCAGAAAAGGGGAAATTTAAAAACCCTACATCGATGACCCCTGATAACACAGGGGCAACCAGAGCCTACGACTAGTGTGTACCAAGTCAACCAGCCCAGGATTTGGGAACTGGACGACATGGATGAAACCTAAAAAAGGTTTGCAGGCAACGGCAGCGACGGCGACCAGGTACTCGGTTATGGACCCCTTACTGAAACCGAAATCAACAAGGGGGTTCGACCACTGCAAGGTCCTTCTAGCAGGTATTCCGTGCTTATCCATGGGAAACGCAAATTTAAAGCAAGAGTCATGAAAAGCAATGCAGACCTACGGGAGTATTGCAAGCCTAAGAATGATAGGCTAGCAAGAAGCGATTAACTTCGACGGCAGCTCGTAGTAGTCTGGGACTAACTCTGATAACCTGAAACTCAAAAAGAAGATACCGGAGCGCCACATTTGGTGTATAGCGGACCGCAGTACGGAAGACGGTCAATTAAACTCGCATCCTTATCAAGCCCTATGTCCTTATAACAGATCCAAGGAAGAGTGGACAGACCAGCGCTGACTAGGGACTTCTTAAGAATGACAAGGCGAAATCAGTCTAGCCTGGATTGTGAGAAGCGTTCCAGGAACGAAATCTATTAAACGTCGGCTGGACCCCGGAATAGTTGGAGAAACAGAACAGGATCCCGGATATCAAGCAAAATGAAGTGCAAGAGAATTAGTAACTAGGGCTACCTGGTCCACACGCTGAATGGAGTTGGGTAAATCCGTCCCAAAGCTGGACTCCGGCTGTGTGGACAGGATTGGTACGATAGACTCATGGGGTAAACAAGGCGATGTGTGAAGAATCCCTAGAGCCCCAATACGCAGATATAGTCAAAAACAATATGAGTACTGCTCCCTAGAAGACAAAAGTGTGGGCATCGAAGGGCAAATGGCAGGTGTATGGGAACCCTTCGGCAATGGGTAAAGACCGCTAGTAGTAGGCTGCCCAGTATAATAAAGAAAGAGATTTTAGTTTGTCTGAGAAGGCTTAAATAGCCGTAAGCGTTCGGGCATGGTAACAAACACCCTAGGTTACTACAACAACGAAAATGTCATCCAAAAGACCTGACCAGGCCCCTAGCAGCCCTGATAAAAGAAATACAATTGTATCACCTGCCCCGCTTTATTATTCATGCCCAGAAGGAAAAGCCACCATTGAAGCAAATGGCGAACGGATCGCTATTCGCGTTTTATTAGACTCAGGGTTTAATATATTCCTTATTAACCAAGAACTGTTCAATAAATATCGCCTACCATATCTCAGACCCACAAATAGCTTGAATATCTAAACCTTGGAAGCAACCACAGCAGCAAATCGGGGAAAACACTACACACCTCCTATTCTCTTAGAGATCGGGAACAACGCACACCGATTTCACATCTCTTGCGAAATTGCCAATGGTGGCAAATATGACATCATCATCCCATTTGGATGGTGGCATACAGAACATCCCATGAAGCACATCGAGGATGCTCAAAAATGGACCTTTAAAGACGAGAAATGCCAAAGTCATGTTAATGATGAAGGCATAGACTTGACATTTGAATGGGACGAGACCGTGGCATACGACCCATAACCAAGATATATTGGAAGAATCGAAATAACACCTACTTTAGAGTTAAAAAAGATCCTGCATATACTTATGGAATACCATGAATTCAAGAGGGTTTTTGCAACAGAAACGGCAGAGAAACTATCAGGAAGAAGAACGTTTGACCATGCTATAGACTTGATACCCGGCGTGGTACCACCATGGGGTCTGATTTATCCTATGTCAGCCAGCAGCTGGATTTGCTTAGCAAATACCTGCAGAAAATGCAGGACCAAATAAACATCGTGGAAACCAATCACCTGCTAGGGCTAGAATTTTATTTGTCCCTAAAGCTGACGGTTTCAATGAGGCTATGTGTGGACTACCAACAGTTGAATAAGCTGACGGTGGCCAACAAATACCCACTACCCCTAATGATCGAGCTCCGCGACTGGGTGGCAAGGGGCCCAAATATTCCATAAGCGCGACTTAAAAGATGGCTATCACCTCTTAAGGATGAAGGAAGGCGATGAGTGGAAAACTGCATTCCGGACACGATACGGCCACTTTGAATACAAAGTAATGCCTTTCGGGCTGGTAAACCTGCCGGCCACATTCCAGGCCCTGAAGAATAAAATTCTACGTGAATTTCTAGATCATGGCGTACGGGTCTACCTAGATGACATCGTAATTTACTCCAAGACAGAGAAAGAACACGTCAACTTGGTCATGAAGGTACTCTCTTGCTTGGAGGAATATGCTATAGCGGTATCGACCACCAAGTCAGTTTTTCACGTCGATATAGAGGAAAAATTAGGGCATATTGTGGCAATTGATGGAGTCACAAAGAGTGAAAGAAAAGTAGAAAGCATAAAAAATTGAAAGTCACCTAGGTCGGTTAAGGAGGTGCAAATATTCCTTGGCTTTGCCAATTTTTACTGACGGTTCATTATGGATTTCTCCAAAATATGCAAACCAATAACCGAAACCTTGAAGGGCGACCCCAGAAAATTTGGCTGGGGGTAGGAACAAGACTGGCCGTTTGAAGAACTTAAGGCAAGATCCATATCCGCCCCTATACCCTGTCATTTCTACCCTGACACAGAAACAATTGTGGAAACAGATGCTAGCGATTTTGCGCTAGGCTATATCCTCTCACCGTTTAAGGACAAAAAGCAACATCCGGTGGCTTTCCAGTCACAGAAGCTGAGCCCAGCTGAGCGAAATTATGAGATCCATGATAAGGAACAGTTGGCGATTCTGGAGGCATTTAAAGAGTGGAAAAAGTACCTGGTCGGAACAGATAAACCAGTGTCTGTATATACTGATTAGCAGAACCTACAAAACTTCCTTACAACTAAAGTATAGAACCCATAGCAGATACGATAGGCTCAGCAACTAGCGAACTACAATAGAAAAATTGTCTACCGACTGGGAAAACGAGGCGGCAAGCCAGATGCAATAAGCTGACGGCCTGAGTAAGGTCGTGAGGTGGGAGCTGCGCATAGCGAACAGTCAATACTCAAGGCTTCTCACTACCAAATCAGACTGGTACACTTAAATCAGCCTGAAAGGGAGCAAAGAATAATTGGCACAGAGTCTACTGATTTCTTGTGAATAAAATTGCAAACTCCAAAAGCACCAATGCCAACAAAAGGGTCCCGAATAGCAGCCGGACACGACCTGTACGCACTTGAGGACTTTATAATTCCGGCCAAACGACCAAGGTTGGTGGAAACTGGAATTTAAATTGAATTACTAAAAGGAACATATGCACGGTTGGCACCGTGCAGTTGGATGGACGCCAAATTTGGGATCAGCATTGGCGGAGGAGTAATAGACGCTGATTACACCAGAGATGTCAAGGTTATCATATTGAACCATGGAAACCAACATTGCCAGGTTCGCAAAGGGGACCGAATGGCACAAATTATAATTCAGAATATACACATGGCCGAAGCCATAGAAGTGGACGGTCTAGCAGAAACTGCAAGGGGCAAAGGGGGATTTGGAAGCACGGATGTATCACTCTGACGATCAGCTACAACAACGATCCAGGTAGTGGTTACATGCTTGCAAGCGGACCAGGCCCACAATGAGTTTCTTGTAGAAACAGACCATCAAGCAAGACAAGGCAAAGGGATACACCTAATGTCTAATGCTATATTGTCCAAGGTTGATATTAGAAAATATGACCAGACATTATTAAAACTCTTTAAAGAAGCAGGCCAGAATAATGAAGACAGGCAGGAACGCAAGTGAGAATTGGAAACGTCAACCGATGACGGCAAACCATTACCAAGTCACTAGGCAGTAACTGAAGGACTGATATATTATAAGAATCGCTTATACATTCCTGACAACGAACAGCTGCAGACAACTATAGCCAAAGGTTACCACGACCACAAGGTAGCAGGACACTTTGGACAGGAGATGACTCTGGAAATTGTTACCTGAGACTTTTATTGGAAAGGGCGGACAGCGTAACAAAATGTTTTCGTACGGTCATGTGACGAATGTCAACATAATAAATCCCCACAACATGCGCGGTTCGGTCTGCTGCAGCCTCTAGAAGTTCCATTCACAGCCTTGCTGTAACGGAATCCTATTATGTTTCTACTATCACTACTGACTTGATGTTGGTTATTACTTATTTGGGTTTATACCTGATAAGCGCTAATATTTGGTTGTCCCTTCCTACTTGGTTATGACTTCCTGACTGGTTATTCTTTCCTTGTTTCGCTTATCACTACCCCTCCT
>QFET01006841.1:0-12801 GCA_003316355.1 Tuber calosporum | reverse complement strand
TCCTCATGATCCTTGCTTCCCAACCAATACATCTGGCCTATGACGGGAGCCTGCATTCCAACCTTGGGAAAATCCATCACGTCTGCCATATAACGGTATTAATAGGATCCAAGTTCAAAATATGAGTGTTATTATATATTGAACTTACAAAAGAAGCGGGTCACTTTATGACCCCATGAAAGTGAGTAGAGAAAAGGAAGTGAAAATAGGGCTGCTCCTAGGTCACTATAGTGATCGAGGGAGCTTTGAGGAATTCCCCGAGGCTCGAAGAAGCTATGGTCCGCTGCGGTATTGGCCATTGCGCGGAGTCGAGGGAGAGGAACGATATCTGCCTCACTGTTCCTGGCCGAGTTTGACTCAAGCGGAACAGGGTTTATGGTGCTCTGCATGAGATGAATTCTGGACGACGGAGATGCAAAGATAGAGAGGGGATATATAGGGAAATTGTTTTGGAATATGAAATTTTAATTGTAGAAATGGTCAGACTTAGGAGGTAGCATATTTACTTGAGGGCTTCGAGGGGACTCTAGAGGGATAATAAGGTAGTAAAAGGCAACCTAATGTGAATGTTGCCCTCTTATATATCCAGCAAACCTATTCTCAGATAGAGAGAACATGATTAGGGGTTTATGAATTATCTAAATATACAGGCGTCACAATCAGAAATCTCTTATTCAGAACCTGTGTCTAAAACTAGGTGCCAGGTAATTTTTCCTTTTACAACGCCACGGCCAGAATCGCACTGCCGAAAGAGTTCTAGGTACGAGACACGGCCCTCTACCTCATAGTCCAAATCGAGCGCTTCTAAGATAGCTCCAGATTCCGATGTTCTGAATTCCAACATTCCCGCAAGCCGTCCACCTCTTACCAATTTGACTGCCCAACCCCCACCCCGTGCCCACTCAAACCCACATCGCTTCAGCTGATATCGTCGCCCAATCCTAGGTGATCAGCCATTAGACCAAGACTTTTCTATAGCTTACTGTTAGCCCATATACCCATCGTACTCCCCATATGTATATGATTCCTGATAGAAATTGAATTTTAGGACCACTTACGGAAAAAGAAGTCAGCTGTCTTTCTGCCAAAGGATATAGTAACGAGGTCAATTGGTTCGTCAGGGTGAGATCTCCGGGGGTAAAATTCCTGGGCTGACACTTCTCCAATTGTGGTGATCGTAATTGCTTGAGGAAGAAAATACGAAAGGGATTGCGTAAGTAGATGATAACGGATTTCGTAAGATGGAGTTATGAGTTTATACACAATTATAGGCACAAGCAGAAGAAGGACCATTTGGTAGAACTAGAGAGACTTATATACAGGCTTATGATCAGGAATCATGCCCAATCACTCGAAAAGGGAGCGCACTACCATGGATTTCAGCATCAACTTCTCGATCTTGAACCAACTTTGGATAATCAGAGGAGATTCAGAGGGTTCAGTAGCCGCAGTGGATTACATTGTGAGATTTGGTTGCCGAGCTAGGGCGAGGTCCCTGATTGAGGCACTCCATTAGTACTAGCATGCTCGGTTAAATCCCTACTCGCGGGTCTCAGCCATGATTTACCTTCCTCATTTGTTATAGTCAGTAGAAATTGGTCTTTCCCGTAAAAGAAGTATAACTATAAGTAGTATATGACTCAGGGCGGGTCTGCCCATCTGAGACATGAGAGACGGGTATTGGGTTGCTAGGCATTTGCAATATGAACTTTGAACCCAGTATTGGTAGCTGTTTCTTCCTGAACTTGTAGACATACAAACAACTGCTGAAAGGCCATTCCAGCACAAGCATAAAGGACAACAATACCTGCTTTAGTTGTCTTGAATGCTGATTAGGGCACGATGGACTACCTGAACTGCCCACCAACTGCCTACCAGATTCACACTACTGCTATACGCCTAAAAAAATGCCTATTGGTTCTCAACTGATATAGCTTCTGTTGACATTCATGAATTGAGAGCAAATACCGGTAGAGCTCTCTCCCCTTGGTTAGATGGGACGGGATAGTGCCAATATTATCCAATAGAGGGTCAGTCTTGCCGAGAACCTCCCGTGCCGCTTTCTGCCATCCCTGGTCGGGTACGAGCACAAACCCCTATTACAATATTTATAAAATAAATAAAACTTATTTCAGAGCAACTATACACACAAAATACTATACGCATAAAAGACTATACGTAGAAGTGACTATACGAACAAGTTACTATACGCACAAGTTACTATACGCACAAGTTACTATACGCACAGAATGCTATACACACAAGTGACTATACGCACAGAAGACCATATGCACGGGGACAGTGTGCTTAGTTTAGTAAAAGAATAATTGAGACTCAAAGTTCAAGATACATATGCAGCTAAGAGGTAGAATTACAGAGCAGCAGTGAGGTCGTGTGGTTTGGCAGCTCTATCAGCATCTTATAACCTCAGCTCATAACCTGATCTCAGCTATTTCTTTTTAGAGAATTCTTTTTTATTCACCGTCAAAAGCTCTTCACAATTTGTTAACCAAATACTCTTTTATTTTCAAACCCCTCAACTCAATGTCTTCACAACTAGAATCTTCTGCTACCAGTACCCAGAGGGCCTATTACACTGGTGGTACAGGAAACAGGTTGTCCTTTCTGCGATCACAAGAAACCCCTGCACGGGAGCATTCCCTGTCATTCTCTCGACTCTCAGTTGACTCGAGCCCTTATGGTAGCAAAGGCCCAATAATACCAACTCCAAGACCTCCAGCCGGTAGGCCTCGGGCATCAGTTTCACATTCAACAAGGGTTTTGGACTCAGACCCATCCCAGCTACCTGGAAATCAGGAACATGCCGAAAACATGCTCCCACCAGTTGCTTCCACTTCCTCCCTAAACGAGAATACGGCAAATTCCTTCGAGATATTTGGTAACTTTTACCTCTATACGGAAGAGCACCATAAGGGTTGGATAAAGTGGTGGCAAGAAACACCAGGATTTGGAGTATATACTGCCAAATATTCTGGTAAGAAGAGAATAAAATGGAATTCTGAGCTTCGAGGCACAGAGGTGTGGAAATACTTTCAACAATGCGTGGATTGCTCAGGCAGTACAATTGGGATGCCACGGGTAATGTGCATAATATGCAGAAAGGTACTTGCTCACCCAAGCGGCACGGGTACTAGCTCAATGCACGATGATAATCGGTCGGTCGCATGCCTCAAGTCCAGAAGGTTTAATAGATTTGATTCTGCAGGTTCATGTACACCTGATGTTCTTAAGCTATTACAAAAAGGAACCAAAACGGGGAATAGACGGAAGATAATTGACCTTGCAACGCCAGCAGGATTACATCAGCACGACTTTGAAGATTACTTTCAGAAGGCCTTCCTAGCGACAAATCTCCCATTAAATTGCTCGACCAACCTTGCATTTCGTCGTGCCTTCCGATATGCTCGCCCAGGTATTGAAATCCCAAGTCCGACAACCTTAACAAGACACTTGAAATGGTTAGGCAACTCTACAGTGGATGAAATTGGAACATGCCTACCGACGAATGCAAAGATATCTCTTGGTGCGGATACTTGGACTTCCGCCAATAAGCTAGCATTTCTGGCAATTGTGGCATATTGGGTCTTGGATGACTTGCAGATGAAGGAGGAACTGATTGGATTTGAAGAAATCAAGGGCCCCCACACCAGGGTAAACATGGCAGGGATAATTAACCAGGTCCTCTCCCAATACGGGATTCAGGATAGGATTCTTGGTTTCACTACCGATAGTGCAAGCAACAATAAAACCTTGGCTGAAGCCCTGAGCAGCGAATGAAGTTTGCAATCAATTGAATGGAGCCCTTTGGAAAACCATATTCCCTGTATGGCCCATATTGTTCAGCTTATACTTGGCGCATTCATAAGTTCAATCAAGGTCAAATCAAAAGACAGTCATATGCCATCGGGCTTTAAGGCAGATTACATCGAGAAGGTGATAAGATTGGAAAATGGATTTCACAAGACTGTAGAAAAGGTACTGCATCTAAAACCCCATACCCTTAGAAATGTCCTTCCGCATTTACATAAACACATACGCACAAATACGAACGCACAGATTTGTATCTTGATTGAAAGGTCTCAGGCTTCAATATAGCACAGCGAGTCTATAAGGCTGAATCCTAGAGGATATATCATCTAAATTAACTGGGGACTATCTCTATATACTATATGTTTCATTAGAGATAAAGCTAATCAGGTAATGAGTATACTAGCATCGGAAAATGAGTATCGCAACAGGAGCTTCTCCTCAACGACGGCAGCACTTCATCGAAATCCAAAACGAGAGGGTCCTGATTCCAACTACCCTCCTTTACGATGTGAAAACACGATGGAACTCCACTTTAAACATGCTGGAGAGATCTCTACGTTTACGAGAATTCACCAAGGATTGGTTACAATCTTATCCAGAGTTTATTCCTTTATAGTCAACGCCGGAAGAATGGAAGCAGGTTGAGTACATTTCTTGAGGTGCTTCAACCTATCCGGTTTTGGACCTTGTGGATGTCAAAAACACGCGGAGTCACAATTCATCGTGCATAACAAGTATACCAAGATATTTTCGATCATTTGGAAATCCAAATTGGGAAGCTGGAACAAAAGCGGATGCAGTGGAAGGTTGATATCCGTCAAAGTTTACTGAAAGCTAAATCAAAGGCAGCAGCCTACTATGGTAAAACTGAAAACCCACAAGGGCTTTTGTTTACCATGGGGGCTTGTCTCAACCCGTATTGCAAGCTCGACCTATTTCGTGAGTGGGATCAAAATGAGGGAACTGGCGGCGCTGAGTATAGGTATGAGAAGTCATATCAAAAGGTATTTTTAGGCTATTACGATCTTCACTATGCACCAAAGAACGCCCCGTATCCTGAGACGCTAATTGAACAGAGCAGTCTGAACAGTCGATCAAAACATCTTGACCGATCCAGACTTAAAGCGGCTGCAGTCAGCGAGGCGCTTGCCTACATCGAGTCTGATTCTGAAATTGAATCCCCCCAGCACGCTACCGTAGCCGCTAATACCGCCAACAGTCCCGCCAGGATTTTTTATGAGGCAAATATTCTAGAGTGGTGGAAGATCAATGCTGGAAGGTTTCCCAATTTGGCTCGGATGGCTAGGGACATTCTTGCGGTCCAAGGAGGCAGTGTTGGGGTAGAGCGGGTGTTTAGTATGGCCAGATATGTCATTCCTTATCGCAGATCCCGGCTGAAAAGCAGCACCATTCGCGCTTCAATGTTAGTCAAATCATACCAGATGGAAGAATTACAACGAGAGATGGAAAATCACAATAGTGAAAGGGAGGCGGAAAGGCTAGAAGAAATGGTGCCGCTGGAGGATTACCGTGTTTCAGCTATTAGAAATGAGCAGAGTAAGGAGGATGATAACGGCTGTAGCTCTGATGATGATGAGTCACAAAAGAAGGATGTAGCCTGGCGTTTTGTTGATCAGGATGGTAGGAGGGCATTCGGGAGAGAACTAAGACCGGTACTACCTGATCGTGGTTGGATCGAATCTCAATATGCACGCCCTGTACAACGTCGAGGTCAAGAGAACATCATGAATTGGTCGGCTCCGAAGAATCAGAGGATGATGATCAAGGCTGGGACAGTGTGGTCAATAGATATATTGCATCTGATACAGATGCCGGGGAAGAATCCCAGAATGAAGAGCCTCAGATTGCTCAAGGCGTTTGTGATCTCGGAGATAACAATCCAGTTGATAACACAAATGGTAGTAGAGAAAGTTTAGTGGATGGCCAGGAAGAGGATAGTTCTGAGGAGGATACTGAATCGGAACTCAGCAATTCCGTTTCTGTAACATCAGCAATTGGGGAAGATACGCCCGCAGGTTGTAGAGCCAGTCGGGTTACAACCAGAAAGCGTACTGATACTGGGGGGAAAGAAAAGAAATGGTCTCGTTTCAACTAGGTTTATCTCTGATGTAAACTAATTACAAACTTAAGGAATCTGATAGGGGCGGCCAGGGTTCAAGTTGGCAAACGGGACTTGAGTAGCTTGATTCTAGTAAAGGTTTTTTAGGTCTATAGTACTATGAGCAATAGGGCCTTTCGTTGTAACTAGTCCACTCAGTATCACCCTCCAGGAAAGGGGACAGGCATACTGTACGAAAAAAACCTGCTCTAGAGGTAATACATACTAGCCCTTATCAGGAACAGGATCTATGTAGTCTAGCTTGAAGCAGAATAAGGGCCATAGCTGGCCCTCCCGCACCCTAGGGAATAGGCAAATTGGCAGTATAGTAGGATGTTATTGGTACCAAGTAGGAGAGTTTATGTGATGGCTCATCCCGCAGTCCTCTAAATCAATATGCCGGCGCAGGACTATACCGCGCCTGCAATACAGGTATGAATGGAACGAATTTCCAAGAAGAAAAAAAAAAGGAGAAACTATTCACACCGCCAGATTGAAGTTGTGGCTTCAATTGGGTGGTCTAAGTATATCTAAGCCCAATTCATATTTGAATATCCCCCATTTCCTGTCAATGTAGCAGCCAGCTATTATACAGTCATGCGTTACTATCCTAAATCTCGATAATCAAGATGGATGAGAAAACCTATTCTATACCAGCTGATCTTGGGCCCTCCCTATAGAATACCAGCAACGTTTTTTTATGCCAGCAAAAAAATACAAGGTTTCACTTACTACTAAGAAAATAATATTTCAGCTTCCAAGCAAGAAAACACTCTTAAAAAAATTATTGAAAATTTTAAATATTTCTTCAAAATATACTAGAAAGGCTGCTAAGTTTTTAGGAATTTTATTTGACACAAAAGGGCAACTTTGCAGATGTCCTATGTCGCTTAAGAATTACCCTTTTAGGCGAATGCTAGGGTAGGCATACTGCCAAGGTGTGTTGAGACCATGCTTATTACCTTGTTTGGCACCATGGTGAATCAGTGGGAGAAACCTTGCGCTTTTGCTGGGATAAAAAACATCGCTGGTATTCTGCAGGGAGGGCTCGAGATTGGCTGGTATAGAATAGGTTTTCTCCAAGATGGATACCTTGTGCCTGGTATGAATATCTGAGAGTTTTAAATCTCTTTATACCAAAATCTCACCCGTTATCCTGAATCCCCCTTATGCAATGGATAGTTCTTGGGGTTTTGGAACCGTCGAGGATAGTGAAGTGTGACTGGACTAGTGCTTGCTGTAGCCAGGCTATGTGAGGGAAGTCGAGCTACAACGGGGACACATGTTTTGGGCACGAAGAACCTGAACGTTTGAATTCAGGAGGTGCGCTCAGACCTGTACAGACAATCAGCCATGCAGCCTTTAATCCCAGTGTTCAGGTTCTATGTGTTCTCTGCAGGGCGGGATTAAGTCAGTTTGTGTACTAGTACTGGTGCTTAAGTACTAGGGCATAAGGGTAGCGCGGCGCGGCGAGACAGACGGCATGTCTAAGTGTATTTCCTATTTCCGGGTCAGCCTGAGCTTTTTCCAACAGGCAAATCAGGGCCACAAACAGGATTTGTATAGGGAAAAACTTTAGTTACCCCATATGGAGCCCGCCCAACTTTAGCCTAGCGTGATAAACATTGCAATCAAGGGAGACTCCGGCATAAGGCACTTGAAGTGCCCACTGCACTAATCGTAGGTTCCTGAGCACATCGGCGACTGCTTTATTCAAGGCCAGTGCTTAAGACTGCCCAAAGGTCATCCACTGAGCGCCCTTGCATATTTGGAAAGGTTAGTGTCGTTGGCAAGGCGATAAGGCCATTGAAGTTATAGTTGTCATGCCGTGTTTACTGGTAAAATAAACTATCAGAGATCTCAATCGAAATGACTATTTAGACTACTGCCCCGTTCGCAAAGTTCTCGTACACTTCCTTGTACCCCGGAATCAATACCTATTTACAACAACAGGGCAGCAGGAGCCCTTTTGGTAACTGTTTTTCGGATATGCCTCTAGGGACATTTTAAACTCTTACCACGATTTATCTCACCGAATAATAGCAGCAGGGAGTCAGTAAAGTGTTTCTAGTCGCTCGTAGTACTTAGAGGTGTACGGGAACTTTGTGAATGCGACTGAACAGTGGGTTTAGTGGAGCAGGTTAACAAAATTACGAATACCAGTTAGTGAGATCCAGCAAGCTCCGCTTGAATAAGCTATACCGGGTCTGGAAAAACACTATTCCTTTCCTTTTTCGTGGCGTTTCGTCTCGGATTGCAAAGGCTAGGGGCCTGACCGCCAATAGTGTGTTTAACGAGTAGATACTGTAGGATACTCTCTAGCAATGTTTCAAAGGCCTTCAGTGATCGAACCCAAGGGGTTAGAAGTGGGAATTGAATCAGGGGTTGTGAAAATTGGGATAGAAGGGGGGAGTTCTACAATATCTTAATGCACTCGCCCCCCGGTATCCCGGATCACGCTGAACCGAATTCCTCGCTGTCCCTTATGAAACTCAGGTGAATTCTGAATTTCTTTGCACCAAAACCTGACTTGTTGTCCCAGATCACTCGCTGTACCGAACAGATTCATCGGATTTTGGCCATCCTGGATAGTGGGCTGTAAGTGTATTAGGAGAGGCAGCTCTAATGCCCTAGAGTGAGGTCCAATTATTCCAGTTTCTACAGTATTGGAAAACTATACGCAAAAAAAAATATATGTACAAAATTATACGCACAAAGTTATACACACAAAATTATACGCATATATTATACGAACAATAATTAAAGATGTAGCCCTCTTAAGGAACAGCGGCTAACTTAAGGGCCTGTTTGGCCAGAACGGAAGGCACGTCAACCATTCCGTTTCGCAAGAGTTGCCCATGCAAAAATGATTGTCCTTCAGTTTGAAATGGTCCGAAACGGTAGCTTTGTATGGGGCAAAGGAACGGAACCGTCGTTGCCAAGCAGGCCTTTAGAGCCTGTTTTGATACAATGGTTCCGTTCCGTTCGGCGAACGTTTCCACTGTAAAAAGAGTCGTCTTTCCGTATTGAAATAGAAGGAAATAGGCCTTTTGTATGAGGAAACGAAACGGAACCGTTGTATCCAAACAGGGTCTCAGAAGTATGGTGGCGGTTTGAGTTTATCCAGAATTTATTGCACTAAGGTGCCCTGGGTGCCCTATCCCCGAATGCGCTAGCTGCCCCAGAGAAGTCACAATCCCTCTCATCTCATCTCCACAAAAAAAAAAAGAGAGAAAAATGCACCCCGGTAACGCAACCGCTTCCACCTATATAATTTCTCCCCGCTCCCTATTCTCCTGAAAACAAAACTACAAACACCCGCTTGATGCTCTGCGAAACTGGTTCACATCTAGCCAGAAACTTCACACACTGCACACTTCGCTAACGCGCCGCCGCACGGCCGTGTCCCCGCACCGCCTTTTCCCCACTTCAGACTACCTACCCACTATTACATATCAACGCCCTTTATTCCATCTGCTTTGAGCGGAAAGGAAGCTGGCTTTGAGCAAGTTTGGGTGGAGAGAAAGACTATGGGTAGGTCTTTAGGAAGGAAGGAGAGGGCTGCTGCTAGGCGGAAGTTCCGCCAGGAACAAAGAAACAAAAGGGCGGAGGAGGAGCAGCAGCAACAAGCCGCTAGTGTTCTTGATATTGATGAAACTACAAAAGGTATGCTCTTATCTGCTATTTATTTACCCTGCTTCTCTTTACTCTGTATTCCATGGCAAAGTGAGCGCGCTCTTCTCTGGGGGGCCACTAAAAATCGGAAAACATAACCCTTGTCTCCATAGAGATTTCTATTGGATCGGCAGAAATAGTTTTCTAGTTTTTACTGGCGCCCCAAGTATAACGAGAATGCCCATGCAAATAATCCCTGTCTTATAAAATATCTATGGGCGTTCTCGTTTCCCCACAACCTCACCATACTGCCGCTTATACACAAGCGGAGCGCCTACGGAGGTACAGCGTGTAAGTTTTGTAGGTTATACAGGGGGTGAGGGTCGTCGTCCTCGTTTGTGGAACCTACAAAACTTATACGCTGTACCTCCGTAAGGTGGCAATTCCCATGCGCTCGCCTTTGAAAAGTTCTCGTAACCACACTGGTACCTTCATGTATTTGTAGCTGGCGTAGTATGTTGGCGCCAGCTGAGCATTGCCCTGGGCAGTATGCTAATCATTTAATGAACTCTTTAGATTCCAAGCAGAAGGTACTGCCGCGCGCAACCAAAAGGCTACGCGATATGCGGCGTAGTATTACCAACATGCTTGACAACGACGACGAGCGCATCATCTACCACCAATGCCCCAGTTTTGACGTCCGTGACGCCATCCTTTCCAGTCCCAAACGGCAGCCAAGTTCAAATTCAACGGAGAACTTTGAGGGGGATAACGAGCCCCAGTTAGAGCGGATTGTCGGTAATACGGTTATAATCAATGACAAGTAAGTAATTTACATCCCTGTTTTATCTTGAATAAGAGAGAATTGCCTTGTGCGCCTGAGTTTCCTATTTAGATTGCAGCAGGAGATGCCCCGGGAAGGCTCCGGCAGAGCACAACACCGCCTTACCAGCGCTTAAACGACGTTTGTGAACACGACCGCTATTGCATACTGTCAAAACTCAGTCCGCACGTAACTCCCCGGCGCTCGAGAGCAGCCGCTATTGTATACCGCCGGCCAAGAATAAGCCTGCAGAATCCTGCTGCTCCGACTTATTTTTTGCCCGTATGCAATAGCAGCTGCCCTCTCAAGCACCTGGGGGTAGCATGCTGGCTGGATTTTGGTGGTATGCAATAGCGGTCGTGTTCACAAACGCCGTTCAATCACCAGTAAGGCGGTGTTGTGCCTTGCCGGCGCCTTCTTTGGGGGCCCTTTCCCGCTGCCATTCTAATACTGTAAGAACTCGAATAATTGTCACTCGCTCAAAGACGCTGCAGTTGCCTTTGCTGGTAAGGTCTGGCGCTTTTTTGTCTTAAGCTGTGGCTGAGGCGGTTAGTTTTCGCAGTACAGCCGTGTTCCAAAAGTTCTAGCACCCCTCCTGGTACTGTGACAAAATTTTATAGGTAATGTGGTAGCCCTTTTATATTACAGTATCAGCCTAGGTGCCGGAACTTTTGGAATGCGGCCGTGCTCTGGAGCCTAGATCTGAGAGGGAATTTTGGACGTCTTAGCGCCAGTGGCAATTATTCGAGTTATTACAGTAGGAAACTTAGACGTTCTGAGACAAATTTCCCTGATTCAAGTTAATATAATACCCCCCACAAGGGCTGCACTTACAATAGAGTGTGTTTAGACACGGCATCCCCTGTGTAATAAAAGCCGGGAACAAAGTCGCACGTTTTTTACCCCAAATCGAGTCGGCTATACTCAAATACGCTGCTTCACGGACTATTGCGGCGGATTACATCAGGCATGGAGCGGTAGGGACAAGGGAGTGCTTCCGGTCAAATAAGTCTTCTGCTGCTGCTGCTGCTACTGCTACAACTACTGCTACTACCACTACCACTACCACTACCAACTCGGCCGCCCATCAAATTACCAAAGATGCTACAACTGTTGCTTCCCCGGAGGGAAACGGCAGCGGCGGTGCATTGAGGCGGAAAGGCTGTATTATCGGACACCGCGCCTTCGTGGCCAGAATGCACTCGCGAACGCACGAAATTGAACTTGCACCAGGGCCGGCGCAATCCTATACCACCAAACCAGCCATCAAAGCACTCAAAGAGTTTAGCTCACAGCTTCTGCCGTTAACTCAGACTGTGGAGAGCTTATTTGAGGCTTTTCTTCCGGAAGAATACGAGAAATACAAGGCTGTTTACGACGAGATTTACGGTGAAGGAAAGCGGGACCCGGTTTTTGAGGCATTTGGCATGTGGACTTCGTGCTCCCTAGTCATGGATGCGAACACGAATAACCATAAGGATTTGGAGGATGTGTGCCAGGGGTGGTGTGCGCTTGTGGTATCGGGAGCCTTTGGGGGCGGAGACGCCTGCTTTCCGGAACTTGGAGTCAAGGTTGACTGTCCTCCTGGTACGTATATACAACTTGGCTAAATACAAAGCAACTACAGTAAAAGCCGAAATAATTGCATTGCGCTAGGACGTTAGAGTTGCCTCTCCTAGTAAGGTCTGTATCTCAAGTAAGGCTGAAGGAGAGTCTTCTCACCGTATTTTTCACTCTAATCTAGAGGGGGAAATTCTGGACGTCTTAGCACTGTGTCCAATTATTTCGGTTTCTACAGTATTCCGTAACCTCTTCAATTCCGGCAAGTGACTAATATATGCTCGCTAGGTTCTGATATTTTCTTGCGCTCGTACGCAGTGGAGCACTATATTGGCTCCTATGTGGGAACCCGCTACAGTGTTGTCCACTTCACGCATCAAACCGTGCACGATGCCTACGTGGAAACCACCCGGAAGCCTCTTTGGGAGTTTGGCAAGATGCCCGAATGGTGGCGCAAACTGCGCGGGCACCTCAACGTGTAGCTATTCTTGTTTTTTTCTTTTTTAATTGGGGGTTTTTTTTTCCCTTCTAATTGTAAATACTGTTGGATTGCCTATAGGGCATGCGGGCAGGCGGTTTTGCGGAGATACGGATATGCAGGTTTGCGGGCATCTGGCTACGAGATTTACTGATATTGACGACGGACGATATCGGTAGCACAGCGGTAGACAATAGCTAGAGAAATTGACTCAGAACTTAGGGACTCCGCTTATCCTCTCTTCGTTCCTTAACTAATGGCCCGTTTACCTAACCGTCTATTGCTAAAATTTGTGTGATAAAACTAGACGGTAGCATCTCGGCCAATGTCGCGGTGCAACAGACGGCGTAGCCAGGCCCTACAATGTGAGACAAA
>QFET01006840.1:0-50828 GCA_003316355.1 Tuber calosporum | reverse complement strand
CAACGACATCGACCATACTGAGGGCGAAATCGATACCTCAACACTTGGCCCGGCACTTGAAGAAGCAATTAGTACAAACCTATCCAGAAGCCAGTCATAAAGAACCACAAGTCCAGTGACCCCTGAGCCGGCCTCACCAACAGGATCTCTGGAACCAGAAACCCCAAGACCAGAAAGGATGTCAGCACCGGGACCAGCAACTGCCGGTGGAGGAGCAGGAATCCAACTAGCAGGATTTACGACTAAACAGTTCCAAGAGATCCTGACTCTGATAAACAACCAACGAGAAACAACCAACAACCGGATCAAAGTCGAGAAACCTCCTAACTTCTCTGGAACAAGGACCAAACTACGAACCTTCTTAGTGCAATGCCAACTATACTTTGAAGCGACACAAGAAACACGATATACGGAACCCATCACCTACGTCAAAAGCTTGTTAAGGGATGCAGCAGCAAGCTGGATAACCCCATTTGCAGAAGGACGCAAGCCGGAGACATGGACTACATATGGAGATTTCACTATAGCCCTCAAAGACCAGTTTGGGGATGTGGATGCAGAAAATGCAGCTAGGACAAATCTCGACCGCCTGAGGCAAGGCAAGGAACCAGTCACGGAATACTGGAATGACTTTCGCCTCACAGCTACAGAGGCGAATGAGGATGATGGTACATTAAGATGCCAATTCCTTAAAGGAATTAACCAAACGCTTCAGGACGCATGGGCAGCGGACCACATGGTAGCGGCAAATATCGATGCCCTTGCAGCCTGGGCAATCGAAAAAGAAAACCGGATCAACATGATCAAGCACCTTCAAGGAAACAATAATACCTTTATCCAACAACAGGAAACGCCCTGGAACAATAACGGAACCTGGAAGTCGGGCAACCCTATGGAAACCCGAGGCGACCCAATGGACCTGGATGCTAACAGAAGGCGTCCACGACTAAACCTCTCACGAGCAGAGTTTACAAGAAGAAGGGACAACAACCTATGCCTAGGATGTGCCAGACCTGGGCACAGACTCAGTAATTGCGGAAATGCAAGGGATGAGAAGGACTATACTAGGCAGTTCAACAGCAAGACCAACAATAATCGCTGGAAACCACGAACCAACCTACACGAAATGGAGATCAGAGAAACGCCAGAAGAGTCAGGAAACGAACAAAGTCCCCAGTAAGAGATGGGCTGTGGGACAACAAAACCAAAACCATCGGAATAGGCAACATCTACATGGCACTTACAAATACGGAAACATTGGAACAAGAAAAAGACAATGCCATGGTCAAAATGCGTTTACATGGCAAGGACAAGACAGTCATCATCAACGGCATGATTGACTCGGGCGCTACAGAAAACTTTATTGACAAGGAATTCAGCAACAAACACGGCATACGAACAAAGAAAGCGAAAGAAATACGGGAAATCTACCTTGCGGACGGAGAGCCGACCGCTATGGGACCAATTACCCATATAGCGGAAGTACCTATGGACATCGGCAGCCATAGGGAAGTGGCAACCTTCCAAATCCCAGATCTACCCAACCATGAGGCAGTGCTAGGGCTGCCATGGTTAAGAAGACACAACCCCAAGATCGACTGGGAAAGCAATAAGATCACGTTCGATAGCGAGTGGTGTACCAGAGTATGCCTCGAAAGCTCGCCAGCAGTGGACTTAGTGCCTGAATCAGAAGCCCTGGAAGAGAACTTGGAGATACAGTGCTCCACGATCCAGGCCAAGGATGTTCAGAACATCAAAATCCAAAGATTGAGCAATACGGCCACACTCCCTACCCAGGGGTCAGCCAAGGCTGCAGGACATGACCTGTATGCAGACGAGAGAATTACGATACCGGCAGAAAGAACAAGGAATCGTCAATACCGGGATAGCTATAGGACTACCACAAGGCACCTATGGGCGGGTGGCTCCGCGCAGCAGATTGGCAGTTAAACACCAGCTTACTGTCAATGCGGGAGTAATCGACGCCGACTACACAGGTGAAGTCAAGGTGGTCCTAGTCAACCTGGGAAAGAACAGTTACACAGTTGAGCCGGGAGACCGCATAGCACAGTTGATATGCAAGAAGATTGTCATAGGACTATGCGAAGAAGTGGAGCAAGTGGCTCCTACTAGGAGATGCGCAGCAGGGTTTGGAAGTACGGACCACCCAAAACGCCAAAAGATTGAGATCAACGAGATCTCCGCTAGGTCATTCGGAAAGTTCTACCGAAGAGGCGAAGTTACAGGAATCCTCAAGTGGGATTATAAGACGAACGAACCTACCAGGATCGAAAGGATCAATGTCAGCACCGAATTGGCTATCAAGGCCAAGGAAGGACAAGGTGAAAACAAAACCAGAAACATTGTGCCAAGGGAATACCACCAGTACCTGGACATGTTCAAAGAAGAGGAAGAAACTCGGCTACCACCCCACCGACCAAAGGTTGACTTGGATATCAACCTCAAAAAAGGAGAAACAGTACCAGCAAGAAAGATATACCCATTGGGCGAAAAAGAGCTGTAAGAACTAAGAGAATACATCAGGGTCAACAAGAACCGGGGCTGGATTCGAAATTCTTATGCAAACGGGGGATCAACGATCCTGTTTGTTAAGAAGAAAGACGGCAAGCTAAGGCTATGCGTGGACTACCGAGGACTCAACGAAGTCACCAAACGAGACCGATATCCCCTACCACTGATTGGAGAGGCCCTCGACTGGCTTAGAGGAGCCAAGGTCTTTACTAAACTGGACATCCGAAACGCATATCACAACATCAGAATCAAACACGGGGAAGAATGGAAAACGACCTTTACCACCAGATACGGTATAAACGAATATACGGTCATGCCATTCGGACTCAAAAATGCACCTGCAGCATTTCAGCGATGGGTCAATAGGATTCTCAGCAGGTTTCTCGATATCTGTTGTATCGTCTATTTAGATGATATTCTGATATATTCAGAAAACCTGGGATAACACCGAACCCATGTCAGGATGATTATGGAAGCCTTGAAAAAAGAAGGGCTGTCACTGAAGCCATCGAAGTGAAAATTTCACAAGAAACGAACTGAATACCTAGGCTTCATCATCGACAAGGACGGAGTCAGTGTTGATCCTATCAAAACAAAAGCAATATGGGAATGGAAACCACCCGAAAGCAAGAAAGGAATACAGTGCTTTATGGGATTCTGCAACTTCTATCGACGATTCATAGAAGGGTTTAGTCGGATAGCTAAACCACTCTATCAACTGACGAAGAAGGACTGCAAATGGAACTGGACCGAGAACCAACAAAAACCATTCGATGAATTGCGCAGGCGACTTACTTCAGCCCCACTACTGTTACACTACGATCCAACCAAGGAAATCATGATTGAGACCGACGCTTCAAAATATGTATGCTCAGGCATTCTATCACCGAAGGGGAGCGATGGAAAATGGAGGCCAGTGGCATACCGGTCAAAAACAATGACGCCCGCAGAATGCAACTACGATATCCACGACCAAGAGCTCTTAGCCTTTGTTCAAGCGTTGAAAGAATGGAGAAGATATGCAAAAGGAAGCAGACACTAGGTCCTTGTCCTCACAGACCATAAGAACCTGGTACCATTTACCACGACAAAAGAGCTTAACGACAGACAAATACGATGGAGCGAGACCCTCAGTCAATACGATATCAAAATACAATACCGACCCGGGAAGGAAGGGGGCAAACCAGATGCCCTTACTAGGAGAGCAGAAGATGTCCCGAAAAAGAACGACGAAAGGATCCAACAAAAACAAAGGATCCTACTCCCAAAAGAACAATACTTCGAAGCCATGGAAGTGGTCAAGTGTGTCGCTGAAGATTTTGGCATCCGAGAAGCAAGCACTAAAGACAGACAGATAAGAGCAATCCAGGAAGGCCTGAGGAAAGGATAGAAAGAAATGAAAGGAGTGGCTTTAGGGGCATGTGAATGGAAAGAAGGATGCCTATGGCATCAAGGAAAGATTTGGGTGCCAGAACAGGAAGAGATCAGAACACAAGTCATACGACAAAATCAAGATAACCCAGCAGTTGGGCAAGGCGGAACCAGCAAAACTACGGAAGTACTATCCCGACAATATTATTGGCCAAAGATGCGGGATGACATAAAGAGATATGTCAAGAATTGCGACACATGCCAAAGGACGTAAGCGATAAGACACGCGCCCTACGGACTGCTCCAACCAAACTAGGCACCACACCGCCCATGGAAATCGATAGCAATGGACTTCATCATGGACCTGCCGAAATCACGCGATTATGACGCCATCCTGGTGGTCATCGACCGCTTGACAAAAATGACTCATTTCATACCTTGCAACAAGGATATCAATACCAAGGATTTTGTCAAGATATTCCTACGGGAAATATTCCGACTCCATGGACTACCACAAGACATCATGACAGATAGAGGAACACTATTTACATCAGACTTATGGAAAGAGACTACAAAATCCCTTGGGATTGAACGAAGAATGAGCACCGCATTTCATCCACAAATGGACGGACAAACCAAAAGGACGAACGGAATACTGGAACAATACCTAAGGGCCTACATCAACTATCAGCAAGACAACTGGGCGAATTTACTACCATTAGCGGAATTTGCATACAACAATGGAAGACAGGAAACTATTAAGACCACACCATTCTACACAAACTACGGACAACATCCAGAACATGAGGCGATTGGCCACATGATACCAAAGGAAACTACGGAAAAGGAAGAGATGGGTCAGCTGCAAACTATCCTACGTCAGGAAATGGTCAGTGCACAACTACGACATAAAGAAAACTACGATCAACACAGAAAACCCGATCCGAATCTCCAGTCAGGCGACATGGTCTGGTTACTGCCAAGGAATATAAGGACCACAAGACCATGCAAGAAGCTGGATTACAAGAAAATCGGACCTTCAAGATCCTTAGGAAGGTGGGCACAAGTGCCTATAAATTGGCCTTGCCCCAACAGATGAAGGTCCACAACACCTTCGACATCTCACTCCTCGAACCATACCAACACAATCAGTTTCCCTCACAAAAGCAATCACAAGTACCTCCAATTGAGATAGAAGGAGAAAGTGAGTACGAACTCGAAGAAATCATTGATTCACGCATACACCGAAAACGCCTACAATACAGAGCCAAGTGGACCGGCTACTCACCAGAACACGACAAAACTTGGTACCCTGTGGAGAACTTCAACAATGCCAGCATCGCCATTGAACGTTTCAATCAGCAGTACCAAAGAAAACCCCGAGTGGGTTACAGTCAAAATCGAACCCACGAAGCAGGACCCAATGCCATTGGGTCCAGACGAAGGATGGGGCGATAGCCCCAGGGCTACTACTCCTACCAGCCCCCCATACGCTACGCAGGAAGAAAGGGAAAAGCAGGCAGCACACAACGCTCTTTCGTGGACTGCCTATTACGATGATTACTGCAACACTCATTTACGCGATAAGGAAGGAAGCAATTGGTTTCCACGACAACCCAAGTTGCGCAAACCGCAACAACCATACAAGGAGACGTCCTCAAAACACTGTTTCAAGGACACTTGTCGTACTCACAGACACGACAAAATCGAAGCTGGGTTTTACAAGACGAACAGGGGAAACGGAACCCCTTACGGAAAACGATGCTCGTATTAGGAAAAGAAAAACAACTGTGAGGACACAGTTGAAGGGAGAGGGGGGCGAAAAAATTGAAAACGAGACGATCCCCGACGAAGAGAGTTTGCAACGACAGTTGCAAGGGCTACGAGAACAACTTGGCACTGCCAAAGCCACAATTGAGGCCTAAAGGACTGATATGCGAACATATCAGAGAATGATTGATGACCGGGACCAGACTATTAGGGCGGCACACACCACCTTAGAGGAAGTCCGGAGGAACTACCAGTTGGCCGAACATCAAGTTCGGATATTGAAAAAGTAATTGCGCAGGTTTGGAGAAAGCCTGACGAAGATGGGACGTTAAGCCTGAAGGGACTCAGGCTTAAGGGAGAGAGGAGCTAATATTCCGATTGGTGACTAAGCAAGGCAGAATTTTGCATGACTCATAGTTATGAGTCACAAGGTTGATATATTTCGCAATATGACTCATTAGAAGTCATGGGGTTTCACATGATGCACACTTGTGCAAATCATTGTTATTTTGTGATTGGTTGATCGTGCGCATGACTCACACTTGTGAGTCATATGATGTAATGATTTTCACACATGACTCACAATATGAGTCATGGGTTTCGCGCATGTGACCACTTTAGGACACATGACTTATTATATGAGTTATGATTGGTTGGCATGCGGCGCAGTTGACTCAGAGGAGTCAGCTGATGGATTTCATACTATGACTCACTATGAGTAATTGAGGTCGTGTGACTCACAGGAATGAGTCAACAAGGTTAGGGTTGATGGAAGAGTGCCTATAATAGGACCTCTAAGCGAACTGTAGTTAGGACTCTTCACGCAACCATCTAAGTTCTTTCTTATACAATTACTTTACCTCTTTACCGTTTCATTCCCTATTGGCGTTGTGCGATAGGAACCATAGGGTTCAGCTATCAAGACAACGTAGGCATAGGCCTAAGAGCAATATTGGAATTCCGCCTAGTACTACTCGTTGCAATAGTACTCCTACCCTGGTGGCTGAGATTAGCGCCACGCCCCATACCGGACTACAACAACAGCCCGGTTATATTCATTCAACCCAAAGAGAAGTAGTTACCTGTTGTAGAACCAGCTTACCGCATAGGATCGTAACAGGTGCAAGCTTTCTGAAGATCCACAGATTGATCTTACAAAGATATCAAACTGCTCAAGTAAGTATTCATATTGAGTGCTAACATGATAATAAGAATGTATGCTAATAGCGCAAGGAACAGTGTCATTTTCGAGGTTACACACTGTTGTGAACGAGCTTGACCCAGCACCCAATGGTATACCGTTGATGAATTTGGATAACTCAGAGGAGGAAATACTCAATAGCGGAGATGAGGATGGAACGGAAGCTGGTGGTAGAGAGCAGGATCGAGAAGAAAATGAGAATGAGGAAGATTTGGAGCCTGTAGAGGCGCCACAAATGATCAAAGATCACTTCCCCAGACCTCCTATATTCGAGACCTTAGAACACACGGCACCTGAGTATCGCCGAATTGTCAAACTGCCAGATGATTTCGCAGAACGATATGGGATGGCGGGGGCCAGTATACCCATAGGAGAAGAAGGAGAACAACGCCGCCGAGTGACTCCAAGCTCCTTTTTCAAGCTTCTTTTTACAGCAGAAATCTTGGAAGAATTAGCTGGTAATACAACCGATTACCTAGACCTTAAACGTGCTGATGTAGGCACCTTTGGGAGGCAGTTGGGCCCACTTCAAGTGGGGAATTGATGATTTTTATTGGGCTTATGATATATATGGATGTACATAAAGCAATGCGAACTCCTTAGTGCTGGAATAAAGGTTCAGAATTTCCGGCTCATGAAATAGCACGGTATATGTCACTATAACGATTCGAGCAGCTCAAGCGATACTTTCATATTTCCCCAATTTACAATCATGTACCAAGGCCTTCACGAGGACAGTGGTCTCAGAAGCTTCAGCCTCACGCATTGCCGTTGGAAAGAAGCTTTCAGGAACATCTTATACCAGCCTCACATGTGTCAATTGCCGAAATGATGGTCCGCTTCCCTGGCTGTTACTAACATACTGTTATGATCTGTGCTAAGCCTATTCCTCAAGGCTACAAGATGCTCGCACTCTGTCAATATGGATACACCTATGCCTTTTTATTTACATCCCGAGTAGATAAATCCAGTAATGGTAACAATCATCTCTACGCGGGACCAAGTCACCAGTCACTCTCACCTACATCATGTGCTGTATTCCAGCTCATGTGCTCGCTTCTCTACCACTCCCATCATTTCATTCCCTTTTGTAACAATTACCATTCAAATATTCGTTTATTCAAAGTATTACACGAGTTTTCTATAGCAGCATGTTGAACTGCACGCCTATCCTCTGCTTCCTACCCACCATTATTCAAAATTGATAAGCGAAAGCGATGTTTACCTTGGATTACCCTTACGGCACTTACGATCAGCGATGTCTTGGTTGTTCTCTGGCAAGATAAGAATTTGGTCCAATTTCTTATAAAATATCATACTTGCACCTCCAAGGCCGAAGGTTTTAAGCGACGACTTCGCTGCCGTCCTAGAATTACAGATGCCAATCGAGCACTTGTTGAAGCAGAACAGGGGCAAGATGTTACTAGGGAACTACTTCTCCCTAAGCTTTCTGTCGACTACAATGATCATATGGGGGGGGTAGATATTGCTGACCAACAGAGGAGTTACTACTATACACAACTCCGTACGTGTCGTAACTGGTTTCCACTGTTCTTTTGGTTACTTGACACAGCAGTAATCAATGCATATATCCTATCTCAAGAGGCCGAGTTCTGGAATGCGAATCGTCAGCCAAAAGAACCATATTGGAATCATCACGGCTTGTTTCGTACAAGGTTTTCTTGGAACATGGTACTTGAAGGATTCCGTTCCCTCAATCCTACCTACGAAGCCCAAATTCGGAGTTTTCTAAACACTATACCACTACCTTTCCAGGTTGGTAAAGGTCGATACTGTTTAGGAGCAACTCCAAAGGGAAATAACTGTCGAAGCCGAAGATATGGTTATGTTAGTAAATACTATGATTTCATTCCGCGAAGAAAAGCAGCAGGAAATCATAAGATAGAACGAGGACAAAAACACCTTTGCCTTTTCTGCCGGTATTTGAGCAAGCATCCTGAACTTTATCCTCCCTGATCCTTACCTCCAATTGACCGCTCTGATGCCCTGAATTATTCTTCCGTTCTTACCACCCCAGCTCCTCTGACTCCGTTAAATACACATTCTCCTTCTACTACCCTCCCTTCAACCTCCTATTCTTCTAATCAACTACCACTCCAAGTCCCAGATTCTTTTCCTCATTTCCCAAGACCAAATTCACCCATTCCCGGAAAGGTTTGTCATACAAGTTTCCAGTGTTCACTTTGTCAAGAGCCACTTTGTATTTCCAATTGTATGCACAGGTATCACGATATCAATCTTTAGTCTACTTTGTGTCAACCGGGGTGTCAGGTGGTGGTTATTGGATTTTGCTGTTTTTGCCGTGTTTTTTTCCTAGCCCCTCGTTGATATTATAAAATATAACACTCCTATTCTAGTTAAGCTACCATTATTTATGGAGGTGTAGAGGTTGCATGTATTTACTGCATATGTTTAGTATATTGCTGATCAAATTTTGGGACTGTGGTAAAAGGTGGTGAAATTCGGGCAGGAACGAAGGGACAAGCTTTAAATGCTACCCTAGTCTGTGGTGTTGAGTGGGCTTCTCCAGTGCAACGCATTCGCTACCATAGTAACGTGTCACATTTAGTGTCTCGACCTATCACCTGCTTGAGATTTTTCTGACAATAGCTTCATTTGATTTACTATTGTTTTTGTTGGTTGTTTATTTGCAGGGGGCACCTTTTGGGCATTGGTTGTGTTTACTTGGTGTTTTCGGCCGTGAGCTTCCCCATGGATTCTCTTGATGGTTGTGTTTATGCCCTGAGGTGACTAGATTCCGCAGATGAGCTTGATTTGGTGCCAGTTATTCACTACGCCAATGTTGCACCTGTAGGAGACTAGATCGGGTGCGCCTTGAGAGAGGCAACTCCCTCAGGGAGGCATGGCTGAGTAGGTGTAGCGTGAATCAGGTTTAGTTCAGGAATTCCATAGAACAAGCGGATAGTCTATAAACTAAAGATGGGTCGATAAAGTAGTTAACTATCATATAGTGAAGTTGTTACTCAGTAATGGATTAAAATAGGAGATGATCGCATATTTTAAAAAATTCCAATACTTTGGTATATCCAGGAATATTTTCCACTACATTTGCCTTTGGCCCTGTCTATTTTATCAAGAAAAAAAAAAGAAGAGAAAAAAATTGCAATGCATATTGAGCACTAAAGAGGTCCAGAATGAGATGGGCACAAATGACAGCCAACTAAATTGCTTCAAGTATGATCGCGATAGTGTCATGGGGTAGCCAATTCAATACTGTTGAATTGTCTCTGCTATGCTCTTATCAAAAATGGTGGAGAATCGTCAGGAAAGCTTGGTTGTAAGTGGTAGTAGAAAACAAAATTATTTCAGGTTGCATTACTTATTTGATATTATTAAGGTCCGTTGTCCGTTGCTTCATGATCCAAAAATTATGGTGGGGTTTTGGAATTTTGGTTATCTCATATATTCGTTGTTAAGGTACAAGAATCACACATTCCGCCTCCCCTTTCCTCCTCTCATTTAAAAATATTTCTCTATATTGACGTCGAAAACAACGACTTCAACTACTACAACAATCATAGGCACATCCCTGTACCTCCCCTAGGCCGTAGCTACAGGCGCACGGGCAAGTCAAGGTCCCAAGTCTCCATTACAAGAGTGAAGCCATCCTAGTTTACATCTTCACCAACCTTATTATACTTATTTTACTCATACTTGGGCCTTAGGGCCAATACCTCCGTCCTTAGTTTACACACATTTGTTTCATCGTGCTACAATGTAAACAACCAATCCAGCTGCCCTGCAATCCACCCCACGGAGGCTGTGCTGGTCGCACCCAGTCTAACTCACCTTGAGGCTGGTTCCTTCCCCTCACTCTACCCACCTGATGTTGCTGAATTTGGCGTCAGTGAAGTGGCCATCACCCCCCTGCTCTGGCAGCTAGTCGCCATAGTCTATAGCCTGTCCTCTTCTGTCCATAATCTCTCTACACACATTGAACCCCTCATGGTCAACAATGATAGCCTTCAACCGTTGTTTGATGTTGCTGCAATAAGTCAACTTTTGCACAACAGCCCACTTGCCACTGACCCTCCCCTAGAATCCAATACCTTAGACTTGAAGCTGGACTACGAGATGTTGCCACACAGGTACCGGCACTTGCTGCCTCCTCTCGCGGTCCTCCACCACCTCCTTCCACATTTGCTTCCTACCGTCCCCCACCACTTCCCACCAGGTCCCAGAAAGGAAATAAATCCCTCGTCACTCATCTTGCAACCAAGTCTGTGGACACACCTAACTTCCCCTTTAATGTCAACAACCAAGGGTATGCGAACCCAGAAACCTATGCTGCAAACAATTCAGACTTTAGGCCCGCTGCCATCCTCCATGCTACAAAATACCCTCTCTCCATAGAAGCCAAAATTACCCTGAGCGGTAGCCTCCTATCTTCCAATTTCTCTCTGCCCCCCCCCCCCTGGATAGACCATCATTACCCACACGGCTCACCCAGCAAATACATAGGCACAGGTTATTAGGGGTGGCCGGAAAGGCAAACTGAATGACTCTCCTGCCCATGTAGTTGCAGCCACAAAGGATGCTATACCCAAGGCACCTCCCACCCTCCCTCCTGCACAAAGACGGTTCTATGCCCCACACCTTGTGCCTGCTGCTTTAGACATCTCCTTCCTCATGGTATCCTCCTTTCAGAATATTATTGCAGGAGTCTTGAAACAGGCCTCCTGCACACTCCCACTGTCGTTCTCTGCATCTGACAACTGCAAGCGTGCAGTTACTCTTACGGCAAACCAGACGACTCCATCTGACGATTACACTCCTTTACTTGAGGCCATGACCAGAAAGCTTAACCACAGCTTCCCTAATGGCGACAACACTTACCAAGTATTCTGGGTTGCCCCAAGTAATATTGATCTCCTTAACAACAATTTCCCTTGGATACACTCATCACTCACCATGAAGACCTCTTTCTCAAAATGCAGGAGTATATCTCTAATGCCCTAGATGCACCAATCATGCTACACGCTATCTTCAGCGCGACCCTGAAATCAGAGCATCAAAATAGACAATATCTTTGGTTGTGTATCTCTCTCCTACTAAGGTACCTAAGTTTAGAGACTGAATTAGACTCTGCTCCCGTGCCCGCAATGTGCAGCCTGCCTACAATGCCTCCAAAATTACTCAATGTCGAAACCGCTACAAGTTTGGTCAGTCCCTCCCTCTATGCAAACAAATATCCAAAACATCCCCCATTTGCATCCTGCTACCTTCACGGTCTGAACACCTCTGTACCACCTTATCCAGTCCCAAGGAAGGTTTCTACCAGTCTGTGGTGGCTTGCTGTATAGCTTCCCCACCCAAGTGCACCAACTACAGTGGAGAACAAGCAGCCTTTGATGGGTCTTCTGCCACCACATGTGAGTTCCTGATAAGGGTAGTCGATTCTAAGGGCAAGCGAATCTCACTAGGCTTAAATCTTTCTTCGTAAATAGAGGTTGTCTTGGAAGGCTTATAGGTAAAGCTTTTGAGAAAATTTATAATATTGATAAGATATCTTCTCTGTTGCTTAATGTTAGGTAGAGCTTGAGAGGCACTTCGATATTAATTTCCCATGTTTGACTATTCGTGGACTACTTTTGGTTTACATATAAAGAAGTATCTCCAATCTAAATTACATCCTTGTTTCCAAGAGCAAACCCACTTTGCCAAAGAAACCTTTTCTTTCCCTGCACAGCAGATGGCCTGATCAGAGCTCTGACTTTGCTGAGGGAGTAAACCCCACTTAATCTGTGTTGTCATCTGTCTTCCTGCTGTTCCAACTATAGACGTACTGTTTGGAAGGTGCCTATTGTTTCCAGAACACCAAGGGGCCAGCTTGTTGTTGACCAAGTCTGCTTCATGCTGGTTTATCCGGCCCCGTGGCTGGCTATATGGATGACTTGTCTTCATGATCGGTCAAATACCTGTTCGTCTTTACAGCCTCTCATTATCAACTTGGTCGGATAGGTCCATTGACCTATTAGACATTATATGTGACATCAGCGTACTCTTACTATATGTCGGAGTGGCCTACTTTAATTGCCGGTTCATACCAATCTAGGACTACCCAGGCTCTCTTAACTTCATTGGAGTACAACTCTGTAAGCTCTTGACGGAATCGCTTCGTTCCACCTCCCAGACGTAGCCAGAGATGCTCACCTATATACCCTGCGGATAGCATCCGGTCGGCGTGAGGGCGACGATGTATACAGAGTTACAAGAAGTGCTCCAATTACTACTTTTGCTTTAGAAATGAGCAACTCCACCCATTGCCTGTGTCGACTCCAAGGGTGAATACCGGGCACGGAGGGGAAATATTGTCTGTTGAGGTTCTCCTCATGATCTTTCTCATCCTGGGTGTTATATAGTCCTCTTGGAAGTCATATTTGCCTAACACTAGCTTACTCCTCTACATGGTCGCCCACAATTACTTTCTCCCAAGTTACTCTATCTTAACCAAATTAAAAAATTAAAACATAAAATTCAAAATATACATGTACTCCATTGAACTCGACTTGGTAGGGTAAAGAATCTAATGCATTTGCTTGGCCACTATAGGTAAACCTTTTCCTTATCATGAAACATGTGCCTGCTTGGGCATATCTGGATTCTCCCTATAGAATATGGTTTGTGTAGTCCAAAATGTGCACCAGGCTGAAGTCAGAGTGTTAGGAGGCTAGGTAGTTTAATATGCTAAGACTGCATTATAAGAAATGAAAAAGTCAGGGGAATGGGTTTTGTTTTCAGGGTATAATTGAATTCAGTAAGGATAGATACTAGTATCATATCATATATCTTAAATCATAGTTGGCCTAAATTGTGATCATGTCCAGTTAACTACTTAATAACATTTGGGATTGAAATTATAAATTAAATTATAACTGACTGTCTTCGTTAGGAGCCACAGCTCTTGACAGTGCTTCCTCATCTGCTCCTTGCTCTGGTTCCATACTTTGGATACCATACATTGTCATACTGGGACTCCTTGAAGCATTCTTCTTGGGACGTCCACCATAGTCACTAACTAATCTCTTTAAGATTGTATTATTCTTTGATCTTGTTATTGCTGATATATACTTCTTTGGTCAGTATTAAGAGCTTAACTGAAATAGGAATTAGTTTGAGAAAGATAACAAGTTGTTGGATAATCATGTAAATAGCTGCAAATGCAAGAAAGAATTAATCATTAATTAACAACTGGTACTTAGAAAGATTATATAAAGAATATTACAATTTTTCTCAATGTCAATCATCATTCTAACTCCATTTTCTATAGACAAACTACATCTTGGCATCAATTTTGGATGATTAATAGAAAGATTAGCCCTCAATTGGCATGTAAAATATGGCAGTATGTAACACATTTTTTCTTTTTCCACCAAAAGTTCATGATTTTAAATTATTATACTATTCTTATAATAACTTCTATTATTATGAAAAAACTACTATCTTATTCTCCTTCACAACATCTGTCATGTGGTGGTTTTTTCAAGGTAATATCTTGTACTGCCGAGATGGTATATTCACATAAACATACGTGAAAGTCCAATGTACATTTTGGCCTGCACGTGCAATACCTCCACCAATTCTGGATCATGTTCTAAATGCTCTGGTGGTTTCAAGTATTTTCATTATCGGAACACCTTGTCTACTTCACAAAGTACCGTAACTGTTACGATCCTATGCGGTAAGCTGGTATTGCAACAGGTAACTATTTCTCTTTAGGTTGGATGAATATGACCGAGCCGTTGTTATGGTCCGGTATGGGGCGTGGCGCTAATCTCAGCCACCAGTGTAGGAGTACTATTGCAACGAGTAGTACTAGGCGAGTTTCCACTATTGCTCTTAGGCCTATGCCTACGTTGTCTTGATAGCTGAACCCTATGGTTCCTATTGCACAACGCCAATAGAGGAATGGAGAGGTAAAGAGGTAAAGTAATTGTATAGGAAAGAACTTAGATGGTTGCGTGAAGAGTCCTAACTACAGGTCGCCTAGAGGTGCTTATATAGGCACTATTCCCTTAACCCTAACCATGGTGACTCATACCTATGAGTCACACGACCTCTATGACTCGTAGTGAGTCATAGTATGAAATCCATCAGCTGACTCCTCTGAGTCAACTGCGCCGCGTGTCAACCAATTATAACTTATAAAATAAGTCATGTGCCCTAAAGTGGTCACGTGCGCGGAACCCATGACTCATAGTGTGAGTCATGTGCGAAAATCATTACATCATATTACTCACAGATGTGAGTCATGCGCACGATCAACCAATCACAACATAACAATGATTGCACTATTGTGCATCATGTGAAACCCCATAACTTCTAATGAGTCATAGTTCGAAATATAACAACATTGTGACTGATAACTATGAGTCTTGTGAAATCCTGCCTTGCTTAGTCACCAATCGTGACCTTAGCTCCCCTCTCCCCTAAGCCTGAGTCCCTTGAGGCTTAAAGTCCCATCTTCATCAGGCTTTCTCCAAACCTGCGCAATTCCTTTTTCAATTTCCGAACTTGATGTTCGCCCGTATGGCAGTTCCTCCAGACTTCTTCCAAGGAGGTGTGTGCCGCCCTAATAGTCCAGTCCCGGTCATCAATCATTCTCTGATATGTCCGCATATCAGTTCTTTGTGCCTCAATTGTGGCTACGCCAGTGCCAAGTTGTTCTCATTGCTCTTGCAACTGTCGTTGCAAACTCTCTTCGTCGGGGATCGTCTAGATTTCGGTTTTTTCGCCCCCATCTCCCTTCAACTGTGTCCTCACAGTTATTTTACTTTTCCTAATGGGTGCATTGTTTTCTATAAGGGGTGCCGCTTCCCCTGTTCGTCTTGGGTAAAACCCAGCATCAATTTTGTCGTGTCTGTGAGTACGACAAGTGTCCTTGAAACAATGTTTCCAGGACATCTCCTTGTGTGGTTGTTGCGGTTTGCGCAACTTGGGCTGTCGTGGAAACCAATTGCTTCCTTCCTTATCGTGTAAATGTGTGTTGCAGTGATCGTCGTAACAGGCAGTCCACGAAAGAGCGTTGTGTGCTGCCTGCTTTTCCCTTTCTTCCTGAGTAGCATATGGCGGGCTGGTAGGTGTAGTAGCCCTGTGGCTATCGCCCCAGCCTTCGTTTGGACCCAATGGCGTTGGGTCTTGCCTTGTGGGTTCGATTTTGACTGTAACCCAGGCGGGGTTTTCTTGGGTACTGCTGATGGAAACGTTCAATAGCTATGCTGGCATTGTTGAAGTTCTCCGCAGGGTACCAAGTTTTGTCGTGTTCTGATGAGTAGCCAGTCCACTTGGCTCTGTATTGTAGGCGTTTTTGGTTTATGCGTGAATCAATGATTTCTTCGAGTTTGTACTCGCTTTCTCCTTCTATCTCAATTGGAGGTGGTAGTGATTGCTTTTGTGAGGGAAATTGATTGTCTTGGTATGGTTCGAGGAGTGAGATATGGAAAGTGTTGTGGACCTTCATCTGTTGGGGCAAGGCCAATTTATAGGCACTTGTGCCCACCTTCCTAAGGATCTTGAAGGTCCGATTTTCTTGTAATCCAGCGTCTTGCATGGTCTTGTGGTCCTTATATTCCTTGGCAGTAACCAGACCATGTCGCCTGACTGGAGATTCGGATCGGGTTTTCTGTGTTGCTCATGGTTTTCTGTTGGTCGTAATTGTGCACAGACCATTTCCTGACGTAGGATACTGTGCAGCTGATCCATCTCTTCTTTTTCCTTAGTTTCCTTTGGTATCATGTGGCCTATTGCCTCATGATCCGGATCTTGTCCTAAGTTTGCATAGAAGGGTGTGGTCTTAATAGTTTCCTGTCTTCCATTGTTGTATGCAAATTCCGCTAGTGGTACTAATTCCCCCCTGTTATCCTGCTGATAGTTGACATAGGCCCTTAGGTATTGTTCCAGTATTCCGTTCATTCTTTCGGTTTGTCCGTCTGTTTGTGGATGGAAGGCGGCACTCATTCTTCGTTCAATCCCAAGGGATCTTATAGTCTCTTTCCATAAGTCTGATGTGAATAACGTTCCTCTATCGGTGATGATATCTTGTGGTAGTCCATGGAGTCGGAATATTTCTCGTAGGAATATCTTGACAAATTCTTTGGTGTTCATATCCTTGTTGCAGGGTATGAAATGGCCCATTTTTGTCAAGCGGTCAATGACCACCAGGATGGCGTCATAATCGTCTGATTTCGGCAGGTCCGTGATGAAGTCCATTGCTATCGATTTCCATGGTTGGTGTGGTGCCTTGTTTGGTTGTAGTAGTCCGTAGGGCGGGTGCCTTATCGCTTTCGTCCTTTGGCATGTATCACAATTCTTGACATATCTTTTTATGTCATCCCTCATCTTTGGCCAATAATATGGTCGGGATAGTAGTTCCGTCGTTTTGCTGGTTCCGTCATGCCCAACTGCAGGGTTATCGTGATTTTGTCGTATGACTTGGGTTTTGATTTCTTCGTTTTCTGGTACCCAAATCTTTCCTTGATGCCATAGGCATCCTTCCTTCCATTCACATGCTCCTAGAGCCACTCCTTTCATTTCTTTCTCTCCTTCCCTCTGGGCTTCCTGGATTGCTCTTATCCGTCTGTCTTTAGTGCTTGCTTCTCGGGTGCCGGAATCTTCAGCGACGAACTTGACCACTTCTATTGCTTCGAAGTATTGTTCTTTTTGGAGTAGAATCCTTTATCTTTGTTGGATTCTCTCGTTGTTCTTTTTCGGGTAATCTTCTGTTCTCCTTGTAAGGGCATCTGGTTTGCCCCCTTCCTTCCCGGGTCTGTATTGTATTTTGATATCGTATGGACTGAGGGTCTCGCTCCATCGGATTTGTCTGTCGTTGAGCTCTTTTGTCGTTGTAAATGGTACTAGGTTCTATGGACTGTGAGGACCAGGACCTGGTGTCTGCTTCCTTTTGCATATCGTCTCCATTCTTTCAAGGCTTGGACAATGGCTAATAGCTCTTTGTCGTGGATATCGTAGTTGCATTCCGCGGGTGTCATTGTTTTTGACCGGTATGCCACTGGCCTCCATTTTCCATCGCTCCCCTTCTGTGATAGTATGCCTGAGCATACATATTTTGAAGCGTCGGTCTCAATCATCATTTCCTAGGTTGGATCGTAGAGTACCAGTAGTGGGGCTGAAGTAATTCGCCTGCGCAATTCATCGAATGCTTGATGTTGGTTCTTGGTCCAGTTTCATTTGCAGTCCTTCTTCGTCAGTTGATAGAGTGGTTTAGCTATCCGGCTAAACCCTTCTATGAATCGTCGATAGAAGTTGCAGAATCCCATAAAGCACTGAATTCCTTTCTTGCTTTCAGGTGGTTTCGATTCCCATATTGCCTTTGTTTTGATAGGATCAACACTGACTCCGTCCTTGTCGATGATGAAGCCTAGGTATTCGGTTCGTTCCTTGTGAAATTCGCACTTCGATGGCTTCAGTGTCAGCCCTTCTTTCTTCAAGGCTTTCATAATCATCCTGACATGGGTTCGGTGTTGTTCCATGTTTTCTGAATATATCAGAATATCATCTAAATAGAAGATACAACAAATATCCAGAAACCTGCTGAGAATCCTATTGACCCATCGCTGAAAAGGTGCAGGTGCATTTTTGAGTCCGAATGGCATGAGCGTATATTCGTATATGCCGTATTTCGTGGTAAAGGTTGTTTTCCATTCGTCTCCATCTTTGATTCTCATTTTGTGATATGTGTTTCGAATGTCTAGTTTCGTAAACACCTTGGCTCCTCTAAGTCTATAGAGGGGTTCTTCAATCAGTGGTAGGGGCTATCGGTCTCGTTTGGTGACTTCGTTGAGCCCTCAGTAGTCCACGCATAGCCTTAGCTTGCCGTCTTTCTTCTTAACAAACAGGATTGGTGATCCTCCGTTTGCATAAGAGTCTCGAATCCAGCCCCGGTTCTTGTTGACCCTGATGTATTCTCTTAGTTCCTCCAGCTCTTTTTCACCGAATGGGTATAGCTTTCTTGCTGGTACTGTTTCTCCTTTCTTGTGGTTGATATCCAAGTCAACCTTTGGTCGGTGGGGTGGTAGCCGAGTTTCTTCCTCTTCCTTGAGCATGTCCAGGTACTGGTGGTATTCCCTTGGCACAATGTTTCAGGTTTTATCTTTTTCTTGTCCTTTCTTGGCCTTGATAGCCAATTCAGTGCTGACATTGATTCTTTCGATCCTGATAGGCTCGTTTGACTTATAGTCCCACTTGAGGATTCCTGTAACTTCGCCTCTTCGGTAGAATTTGCCGAATGACGTAGCGGAGATCTCGTTCATCTCAATCTTTTGGCGTTTTGGTTGTTCCGTACTTCCAAACGCTGCTGTTCCTCTCATAGTAGGAGCCACTTGCTCCAGTTCTTAGCAATGTCCTATGACAATCTTTTCGCATATCAATTGTGCGATGCGGTCTCCCGGCTCAAATGTGTAACTGTCCTATCCCAGGTTGACCAAGACCACCTTGACTTCACCTACGTAGTCGGCGTCGATTACCCACGCATTGACAGTAAGCTGGTGTTTGACTGCCAACCCGCTGCGTTGAGCCACCCGCCCATAGGTGCCCTCTGGTAGTCCTAAGGCTATCCCGGTGTTGACGATTCCTTGTTGTTGTGCCGGTATCGTAATTCTCTCGTCTGCATACAGGTCGTGTCCTGCAGCTTTGGCTGACCCCTGTGTAGGAAGTGTGGCCGTATTGCTCAATCTTTGTATTTTGATATTCTGCACATCCTTGGCCTGGATTGTGGAGAACTGTATCTCCAAGTTCTCTTCAAGGGCTTCCGATTCAGGGACTAAGTCCACTTCAGGCGAGCTTTCGAGGCATACTCTGGTACACCACTCGCTATCAAAGGTGATCTTGTTGTTTTCCCAATCTATCTTGGGGTTGTGTCTTCTTAACCATGGCAGACCTAGCACTGCCTTATAGTTGGGTAGATCTGCAATTTGGAAGGTTGCCACTTCCCTATGGGTACCAATGTTCATAGGTACTTCCGCTATATGAGTAATTGGTCCCATAGCGCTTGGCTTCCTGGCCGCAAGGTAGATTTCCCGTATTTCTTTCGCTTTCTTAGTTCGTATGCAGTGTTTGTGGCTGAATTCCTTGTCAATAAAGTTTTCTGTAGCGGCCGAGTCAATCATTCCGTTGATGATGACTGTCTTATCCTTGCCATGTAAACGCCTTTTGACCATGGCATGGTCTTTTTCTTGTTCCAATGTTTCCGTGTTTTTAAGTGCCATGTAGATGTTACCGATTCCGATGGCTTTGTTTTTGTTGTCCTGCAGCCCATCTCTTACTGGGGACTTTCTTCGTTTCCCGACTCTTCAGGTGTTTCTCTGATCTCCATTTGTGTAGGTTGGTTCTTAGTTTCCAGCGATTATTGTTGGTCTTGCTGTTGAACTGCCTGGCCTAGTCTTTCTCATCTCTTGCATTTCGGCAATTACTGAATCTGTGCCCAGGTCTGGCGCATCCCAAGCATAGATTGTTGTCCCTTCTTCTTGTGAATTCTGCTCATGAGCGGTTTAGTCGTGGGCGCCTTCTGGTAGCATCCAGGTCCATTGGGTCGCCTCGGGTTTCCAAATTGTTGTCCGACTTCCAGGTTCTGTAATTATTCCTGGGCGTTTCTTGTTGTTGGATCAAGGTACTTTTGTTTCCTTGAAGGTGCTTGATCAAGTTGATCCGGTTTTCTTTTTCGATTGCCCAAGCTACAAGGGCATCGACATTTGCCGCCACCATGTGGTCCGCTGCCCATGCGTCTTGGAGCGTTCGGTTAATTCCTTTGAGGAATTAGCGTCTTAGTGTACCTTCATCTTCCTTCGCCTCTGTAGCTGTGAGGCGAAAGTCATTCCAGTATTCTATGACTGTTTCCTTGCCTTGCCTCAGGCGGTCGAGCTTTGTCCTAGCTGCATTTTCCGCATCTACATCCCCAAACTGGTCTTTGAGGGCTGTAGTGAACTCTTCATATGTAGTCCAGGACTCAGGCTTGCGTCCTTCTGCAAATGGGGTTATCCAGCTTGCTGCTGCGTCCCTCAGTAAGCTCTAGACGTACGTGATGCTTTCCGTGTGTCGTATTTCTTGTGTCGCTTCAAAGTATAATTGGCATTGCAGTAAGAAGGTTGGTAGTTTGGTCCTTGTTCCATGGAAGGTAGGGGGTTTCTCAACCTTGATCCGGTTGATGGTTGTTTCCCCCTGTTTGTTTATTGGAGTCAGGATCTCTTGGAACTGTGTAGTTGTAAATCCTGCTAGTTGAATTCCTGCTCCACCACCGACAGTTGTTGGTCGCGGGGCTGACATCCTTTCTGGTCTTGGGGTTACTGGTTCCAGAGATCCTGTTGGTGAGGCAGGCTCAGGTGTCACCGGACTTGTGGTTCTTTGTGACTGGCTTTTGGATAGATTTGTGCTAATTGCTTCTTCAAGTGCGGGACCCAGTGTTGAGGTATCAATTTCTCCCTCCGTAAGGTCGATGTCGTTGTCTGTAGAGTCTGCCGTTTTGTAGTTAGGTGTTGCTTAGGTGATGCAACCAAAAGTTACGATCCAATGTGGTAAGCTGGTATTGCAACAGGTAACTACTTCTCTTTAGATTGGGTGAATATGACCGGGCCGTTGTTATAGTCGGGTATGGGGCGTGGCGCTAATCTCAGCCACCAGGGTTGGAGTACTATTGCAACGAGTAGTACTAGGCGAGTTTCCACTATTGCTCTTAGGCCTATGCCTACTTTGTCTTGATAGCTGAACCCTATGGTTCCAATCGCACAATGCCAATAGAGGATTGGAGAGGTAAAGAGGTAAAGTAATTGTATAGGAAAGAACTTAGATGGTTACGTGAAGAGTCCTAACTACAGGTCGCCTAGAGATCCTTATATAGGCACTCTTTCCTCAACCCTAACCCTGGTGATTCATACCTATGAGTCACACGACCTCTATGACTCATAGTGAGTCATAGTATGAAATCCATCAGCTGACTCCTCTGAGTCAACTGCGCCGCTTGTCTACCAATCATAACTCATATAATAAGTGATGTGCCCTAAAGTGGTCACATGCGCGGAACCCATGACTCATATTGTGAGTCATGTACCAAAATCATTACATCATATGACTCACAGATGTGAATCATGCGCACGATCAACCAATCACAACATAACAATGATTGCACTATTGTTCATCATCTGAAACCCCATCACTTCTAATGAGTCATAGTGCGAAATATAACAACCTTGTGACTCATAACTATGAGTCATTTGAAATCCTGCCTTGCTTAGTCACCAATCGTGACAGGAACTCAGGTATTTGTCACTTACAACCTTCCACCACCACGGGTATAAGAGTTTATTTTACTATCCACGATTCTTTCAATCTCCCACTAGAGATCTGATTCAATTTCTTCCGGCTCGCTCACAGGTTGTTCCCTGGCTGGTCGGTTGGAAGTTCGATAGTGTTCCAATATGGATACATGCAATATTGGATATATCTTCTATCACAGCCATATTTCTAGTTTGTAGGCACGTTCTGACCTATTTTCCAATACCTTAAACAGGCCCTAAAGCTTTAGACTATGCTTCTTCGAAGGTTATGTAGTATATATGATTTTGCATTTAGCATCACCTGGTGCCCGATTTTGATTTGAGGTTGCTTTTTCGCCTTATAGTTAAAATATTTGCTTATATTTTCCCATGTTTGTTCTAATGCCTCTCCTGCCTGTTAGTGTATTGTTTGCATCTAGTGCACGTATAACTGGGCGCCTGGATATTGGGCTTCGCATTCTTTCATCCATTCTGTTTGTAGATAGAACAAATAGTTTTTGTAAAATTGTAACATTCTATGAGCGGTAGTTATATGGTTGTTGTAAGCGTGCTCGGCCAGTGGTGACACCTGATACCAATTTGTTTGATCATAATACACAAAGTTCCTGAGGTGTCCTTCCAGTACTTGGTTGGTCGTCTCCATTTGTCTTTCAGTTTACAGGTAGTACACAGTTGTAATCTTTCGTTTTTTCCATAAGCTTCTGCATAGGGATTGACAGATTTCTTAGGCGGTTGCATCCATGTAGGAGATAATTTTGGCTGGAAGTCATTGTAGCTTTCAGACTTCCCTCACAAAAATCTATGCAATATCCATAGCTGTTGTATTACACTCTAGACCTATGAAGTGACCCATTTGTGTAAACTGATGCACGACTACAATAATTTGTATTCTTCCTTGCGATTCTGGTACATGTAAGATGAAGTCTGTGGACATAGATGACCAGGCAGTCAAACAAACTTTCCAGCACTACTTCAGACCAAACTGCGCATGTCGTGGTAATTCATTGAGGTGGTATTCGTCATAGGACCACACGTAGTCATTGATCCACGATGTAAGTAACTTCCTGTAAAAGTCTCAGGTAATTATTTCCAGTGTCTTTTGTTGCCCTAAGTGTCATGCTTCCTTTGAATCATCACTTCTGTCATGATTGGTGACAAAGCAAGGTAGGATTTCACAAGACCCATAGTTATGAGTCATAAGGCTGTTAGATTTCGCACTATGACTCATTAGTTGCCTAGTGTTTTCACATGATGCACACTAGTGAAATAATTGCTTCATTATGATTAGTTGATTGTGCGGATGGCTCACACTTGTGAGTCATATAATGTAATCAGTTTCGCACATGAGTCATAATTTCAGGCAAGGGTTTCGTGCATGCGACAACTTTGGGACACATGACTGGTTTTATGAGTTAGGATTGGTTTTGGAGAGTTGTGCAGTTGACTTAGGAGAGCCAGCTGATGGATTTCATACTATGACTCACTATCTGTCAAAGAGGTTGTGTGACTCATAAGTATGAGTCACTAGGGTTAGAGTTAAGGGAAGAGTGCTTATATAAGGACCTCTAGGCGGCGTGTAGCTAGGACACGCTTCGTTTTCCCTATTTTCCTGCCCCTACATTTTGCACCACTTCCTTAAAGGTTTACGTGGTTCCTACGATCCCACCCACACCCCTCCTCGCTTATGTCCTTGCATACCCTATAGCCTGGTTATGGCGCAAGCCGACCCCCCTCCTACCCATCTTTTCGCCACTACTTCTGCACCATCCACGGTCACTGCCTCGTCAGTGGACATCTCCCCCGACCTAATGTTCCTCTCCTCCTTCCTTGACAACCCAAAGAAGTTACCAACTTTTTACCCACTTAGCTGCCCACCCTTTCCCCCTCTGGCCTCGATGACCTCTCCACTCTAGTGTTAACCTTTATCCCGCTCCTATGCGGTGCCCTTTGTGCAATTTCTGCCCTCGGAGCCCAGCTTGACTCTATTTCCTCAGCAGTCACACTTCTCAGTGCCGGCTTACCCAACTCCCCTCCCTTAGCAGATTCTACGGCCTCCAGCCTCGCCTCAATCCGCTGCGAGCTTCGTGACCTGGCCCATATTGTGACACTCGCCCCCCCTCCCACCACGACTGTTACCGTCCCGCCCATTCTCGCACGCTCTGGCTAGACCCAGACACGCCCAGGGCCTCCATCTGCCCTTCACCAAACTCCCCCTCCCCCTGCCACTGAAGGCACCCCCCTCAAAGTCTACCGCTGCTCTGGCGATCAGTTGTGGGACCGCGATACTTCCGCCCCCTCCTATGCTCAGATCGTGGTAAGGAGGAGGAATAGGAGAGAGTCTCCAGCAAGCCCTCACTCTTAGGCCTAGGTTGCGGCTGCAGCCGCCACACAAGAGACCCCGTCCTCCTTCAAATCTGGGTCCCCCTCCCCTCAATCACAATTACTGGCATCTCCACCCCCCCTCACAACAGCTGTCCGCATGTTTTGTTACCCCCCTGTCCTCACCAGCCCTCTGCCCTGATGTAGCAGTCATATCCGGCCTCTTTCCTGAGCTGGCTGCCTCAGTTCTAGTTGCTGCAAACTCCTCTCTCCCGAGTGGATTCAGGGCCTCTGTCAATGATTCAGGCTCTGTCTCCCTCACCGGCCTTGATAGTTAGGCCCCAGCCCTCTCTTACGCTCCCTGTTTTGAGGCCCTCACCAGGCGCCTCAATCAAACTTTTTCAGTTGGCCACAACACCTTGTTCCCCTTCTGCCTGGCTCCGACAGCCGATCAGATAGCAATCTACTTTTTCCCCTCTTCCAGCCTCCCTGCTAATGAAGATGACCTCCTCTCCCTCATTTCCACCTCAATCTTTAACTCCACTGGTATTCCCGTCCTCCCAGCTAGGTTCCTTAGTAGGGACCCAGCCTCACGCCTCAAACACTCCTGCTCGGTAGTTATAACCACCACCTCTGAGCACGCCTCCCCCCTCCTCCAACTTGTCCCTCTATTCTCAGCTAATATGAGGTCTGAAAGGGCCTTAGCCTTATCACCTTACATATAGGGCCACACCTGTTAGGCCTTTGGCCATGTGGCCCCCTGATGCAACACCCCCCTACCAGTTTGTCTATTCTGCTCCATTTACCACACAAGAGCCGACCACCGATGCTCTAATCCGTCATGCCCCAAGTAGGGCAACACCAAATCCGTACTAAAGAGCTGCCTGACCTCTCCCCCACTCTGCCCTATTTGTGATATGGATCATTCCGCCTCGGACCGAGACTGCCCATCTAGGACCCCTCCTCCATTACCAGCACCCTGTGCCGCCCCGCCACTCATAGACAACGACGAGATGGATGTCTTACCAGACCTCCCTCCTGACACTACAATAACCTCACGCACCTCCACACTGCATTCAGGTCCCTTGGGTCCTGCCGTTGACCTAACCAGTCCAAGGCCCATGAGGCACGCCCTATTTGCCCCTGGCATGTCCAGGTCCTCCTCCCGGTATGGTGCCTCGACTACCCAGGTGGCGCCCAGCCCCTCTCCTGCCCCTAGTGATCCCATGGGAACTTCCCAGTAATAGATTATACAACTGCTGCCTCAGCGCATAGGGACCCTACGGCATTGTTTTTTCTCTCCCTTGCTCAACACAACTGCCAGGGTAGCGGGAATGTGTTTTCCTCCTTTTTTAATTCTTTAGTTAAACTTTCCATGATTGTTTCTCTGTTGTGCATGCAGGATCCTCTAGTTTTTCTTGGACGTGTTCCTACCTTTGCTGGCTTCAAGTTCTTCTCCCATACCTGTTCCTCCCCTAAAAAGCCACGTTTTGCTTGCTATATTTCTTCTTCCCTACTCAGCATGAGTGTCATACTTCCCATTTTCGTTGGAAGATCTGACACTATGAGCCTTGATTTTTTTCAGACAGACAGGCTGTTTGGGTTTTCTTTTTCGCGCCTTCAGGTACTAAACTCTTTTTCTCTTTCTGGCAGGGCACCCTCCTCGCATTCAATTTCTCCACTTGACTTGCTTTCTTTGGATGGGTTTTCTGTTCTTTCCTTGGGTGAGTGCAATATCCACCACCCTTTGTGTGACCCTATAAGGGCCCACTCTCCCTCTGAGTTAGCAGTTTCTTTCCCTTACTTTTCCACAGCTGCTGAGCTTGGCTACCAGATCTTGAATACACCTGTGGTCTTCACCCCGTTCCTTTTAGGTTGCGGGGGCAGACCATCTGTATTAGATCTTTCCTTTGCCTCTCCTGGATTATTTCCTTTTTTCTCCTCATGGAGCACTCCCCTCCCCTCGACTGGCACAGACCATGTCCCCATTCTGCTTTCCTTTAGGTATTCTAAAGGCAGAAAATCTCCTTCCCAACCCAACTCGGCCTTGACTGATTAGGGCACGCTCTCACCCCTGCTTGAGGAGTTGACCGTCCCTCACACCCTCAGGCCTCCCCACAGCCGCTTCTCAATCCTTATGGTTTGACACAAATTTAGGTTGAGTTCTCTTACTCCTATGCAACCATACCCACCTCTTACGTCCATCTCCCAGGGCCAAGCCCTGGTGGTCTCTCCTCCTCGCCACCATTTGGAAAGAACACCACTGCACTGCTCGCAAAGCAAGTGCTTCCCGTTCTCTGAGCGACATCTCTGCAGTTCGACTTGCCTGCCTCAGCTACTTCAAGGCCATAGAGAGAGCAACAAAGGCCCAATAGAGCTCCCTCTACCTACACCCCACTCCCTCCACCCAATGGGCCACCAAACGTCTGGCCCTAGGTTCCTGCACAACTCGCTTCCCTACTCTCCCAGGTGCCAACACCCTCGAGTCTATTAATAACACTCTCTTCAATCATTTCTTTCCACCACGTCCCTTCCCCTGCCACCCCTTCATCCTCCGCCCATACTCAGATGCCCCCTAGCTGTCCTCAGATGAGATCTATACCGCCCAGAAGGCCTCCTCTTCCTCCTTAGTATTAGGTCCAGACAATATCCCCTATGGGGTATGGATAGTGGTCCATCCCACCTCCCCCGCCCAGCTTGTTTCACTCCTCTCCCCTCATCTCCTCTATGCTTTCCACCCCCCTTCACTTAAAGAGGCCTACTGCGTGGTCCTGGACAAGCCAGGTAAGCAATCCTAGGACAGCTAGTCCTCCTTCTGGGTCATCGTCCTCCTTGAAACTATCTCCAAGGTTTTGGAGAATATTGTTGTTTCCCACCTTGCCCTCGTCGCCAGGTCCTGTGTCCTCCACAGTCCCAACCAGTGTGGCTCCCTTGCAGGCCATACTCCCTTGGATGCTGTCATCACCCTTGCAAATACAATCCGCACCTTGCACCGCCCCGCCCTCCGCATCTTCAACCTCTTCTTTGATATCAAAGGGGATTTTGATATCTTGGATCCTGATTTTCTCTCCTCTTTACTCAGGAAAAAAGGGGTCAACCACTACCTTATCTCCAGGGTCAGGTCCTTCCTTACTGGCCGCACCTGCTGTCTTCTTTTCCAGGGCTCACCCGGAATTTTATCTTCCTTTTAGGTTGGTACCCCTTAGGGGTCTCCTGTATCTCCTCGGTATTTTGTTATTTATGTTTCTTCCCTTCATTTTTCCCTTTCGAGAGGCCTTATTCTTTCCTATGTTGATGATTTTGTATTGACTTTATCTTCTTCTTCCTACCGCCGCAATGTTCAGCTACTGCAAGCTGCTTTTTCCAGGATGAAGCATCGCGGAGCAGCGCACAATCCTCCCTTTTCAGTCCCTAAGATGGAACTTATTCACTGGCGTATTAAGAACCAGCGGAGCTCTCCTTACATTATTCCAATACACTTAGATAGGGAGGTCTTCCATCCTGCCAACTGTCTCAGGTGGCTTGGCTACTCGCTCACCCCGTCCCTTTACACCTTGACTCATTTCTCCAAGTGTCTTGCCTTCGCTAAAGGACCCTTTGCCACTGTTTACAGGCTTTACCCACTAGGGGCGGACCTTTCCCACACCTGTGTCACCGCCTCCCCATCTCACTTTTACTCCCTATACTTACCTACAGGGCTGATCTCTTCGTTCCCTCCTGGGGTATGATCCACCATATGAACCTCTTCTGGCACCAGATCCAGATATGGGCTAACTATAGCTTCTGCTCTACCAGACTCTCTGTCCTCTCCTTGGAGAGCTGCCTACCTCCTATTGCACTCTTATGCACTTACCGGTGTAGTCTCGCTGCTCTCACACTGGTGTGTACTCCCGCCAGTATCAACCCTGCTGCAGGGCGGCTCCCCGTGGAATCTCCCTCCCTTCTCCAATCCCGGGCTCCTGAATCGTGGCGCTACCTTGCTAGAGGTCTCCAACCCAATGTCAATCCTCTCCACAGGGAGACTGCTGCTCCCTCACCTCCTGTGCCCAGCCACCTCTGGGTGGATGCGATTGCCCACCTTATCCTCCATATCAGGGGATCCTTATCGTTCTCACCTATACCATGTGCAGATCTCGCACCCCTTGGTCCTCCTCTTCCACAGCTACCTGCCATGCGCACAGCCTACACTGACCTTAGCAGGTGGGTCCACTGGCCCCTTATCAACGACTGTGGAGAGGCCTGTCCTCCCATACACTACTACCCATACAAACTGTTCCTGTCCCCATATCCTTTTTTTGGGCTGGGCAAGTTCATAGCGGGTTGCATTTAGTAGATGTGTGCCCACAAGAGCTACCTGGCCCTCGACACCTCCTGGGCTTTTGAGAGGGAGCTGTAACATGGGTACATATTCCTGTACCTCTATTACCACTCTAGTTAGCCTTTCCTTTGTCAGATTACATTTATTTGATTTGATTTCTTTTCCATTTGATATCCCTACCGGAATCTCTAGATTCCAGTTGCCTGATTACTGTATGCTTTGGAGGATTGGCAGGATGTTCCCCAGGGGTTCCAAGAGAAGGAACAGGTAATGTATACCGGCGGTAGGATAGAAGCAGTGTTGTGGGAAAGTCACAGTGTTTCCAGGTCTCTGGCAGGGCCACAGGATTCTGGTAGCTGTACACTCACTGGTAATGATAGTGGCTGCAGGTTTCCGGAGCCTCAGCTCTTGCAGGAAAGATTTCATGTATTTAAGAGTGTTCTCCTGGCTAGCAGGAGACATCAGACTTCAGATAGATTCTTAGACAGTGAATACACGTGGTTGAATAGCGATCCTATTGTTCTTCTTCGCTCTATACACTATTCTATTGTACTGTCCTTGTCTTCGCCTCTCAGTAGGTCTCCCTTAGATACCAAAGTGATAGGAGGCTACCACTTAGGCTCTATTGTATAACCGGTCACACTGGCTAGTGCCTGTTACATTATTTCACCTCAGCCGATGATATCTGGTTCTCAGGATTGAGAACAGGGGGTAGGATTGATCATCCTTCCCTTTTTGTAATAACTAGTTAGAATCATGAGCTGCAGGGAGAGACTCCCGGCTCAGGTGTTACATTGATCCATACAGACAGAAGGAGCAAGACCACTAGCTTTGCAAGGATATCCAGATCTTGTAGCAGACTTGGGAACAACCCAGACACAGACTCAGAAGGAGAAGGTCACAATACACCTATACCTAGACAAAGTTTCCTACAACTAGGAGATCTTGATACTGACTCACAAGAGAACCTTACAGCAGACCAAATTGTCATAGGAGAAACTCTGAGTACAGAAAGACCTCCGGAATCGAGACCAAGAACCAAAAGCATCTTGGAGACAGTCTTTGGAACCCTACCACACTTTGCAGTACCCTCAAGAAGTGAGATACCACCTGGCAGATTCCAAGACTCCCCAGGACCCTCTAGACCACCACCAGTACCTCAGGGAAAAAGGAAAGAACCAGAAACTCCCCTACACCCACCAGCACCTCCGCCAGCATCTAGGACGATGGCTGACACGTCAGACCAACTCACAAAACCTAAGATCAATCTTCCACAACCATCCAAGTAAAGTGGAGAAGGCGATGATCTACAACCGGACAATCTCAAGCGCTGGTTTAGGGAGGTTAAGAAGTACTTATCCAAGAATTATGCCCTCGATGACACTGAGGATGTAGTGGACTACTATGGTGCCTGTACAGAAAAGTGAGCACATAGTGCCTACCTTAACCTCATGGAGAAGTTTGAAGACTACGAACCTTGCCTCCAAGAATTCCAGAATCGCTTTAAGCAGCTTTTTGAAGCATCCACCAACCCTGATGGCCTGTACCTCAAATGGCAGAAGATAGAATAGTTCACTGGAGGCAAGCCAGCGAGAATTTCCAAGATTGCTGGACAACTAGAAAACTTAAGAGAAATACTGCCTAGAGACTCAATATCAGACTATGCACAAAGACAACGCTTTTTGGATACCATGGATCCAAGGATCAGAAGAAATGTGAAACAACAGATTAGATATACCGATACCTGGTATCAAGTTGTCCTACTGGCAGAGAGATATGAAGCAACAATGTTCAAGACAGGAGCATATTGGAGTAGCGGCATCTCCTCTAGCACCTCCGGAAATAATTCAAATAAAGCTAAGAACTCTCCATAACAAACCAGTAACAAGCCAGCAGTAAAAGGCAATGCTCCAGCAAGAAAATGAACCTCTCCTAGGCATAAGAAGCCAAGCAAGCAGGAAATGGATCGATGCAAGAGAGAAGGAGCCATTTACTACTGTGGAGAAGCAGGACATATGGCAAATGATTGTCCAAAGAAGGAAATAATGTCCAATCATGTCACTGTCACCCAGGACATCCCTGATAGTGATGAAGAGCACTATAAGGCAGAAAGCGATAACTAAAAAGAGTTGGATGGAAGCAATACCATCATAACTTACAAGACTACAGTTGGCGCCCCTAAGGAAGCTGCCAGGCCATTTCAAGCATTAGAATTCACAATGCTAGTCAACAAGAAACCCGCCATGGTCTTTGCAGATACTGGAACCATTTGCGGTCCCCTAATTAGAAATCGCTTTGTCATAAACAATATCTCTTATACCAATAAGAAGACTCCTACAACGCTCAAAATGGCTGTCAAAGGATCCAGATCAAGCAGCAATCATACCTGCATCACAGATATCAAAATTGGAAGTATAAAGGTACCCAAAGTAGACATGATTGTCACTCCAGTATCAGACTATGATATCCTACTCAGTATGGATGACCTGATACGCTTTGGAGCAGTCATAGACTATCGTAAAGATACCCTCTACTTCCCTGACCACAAAGTCAGAGTAAACTGCAATGGGAACAGCATCCAGCCTCGCTCTACGATAGCTAAACAGGAAGACATACATAATATCCTTAAAATGTTCCCTCAGGCTTTTGTCACAGAAATACCTGAAACTATACAACCTTTACGGCGCTTTAACCACCAGATTATGATCAAGGACACAGACCTTTATGTCAAGATGCCAACCTTCAATACCCCCGAATGATTAATCCCTAAATTCAAGGCATGGATAGAGAAGCAAATCAGGGCTCGGATATTCTACAGATAAAAGACTCCGGGAGGCGCCAGCATGTTCATTTAAGGTAAATCAGATGGCAGGATAAGGATATTAGTGGACCTTCGAGACAGAAATAAGAACATTAAGTAGGACAAAGCCCCAATCCCTAATCACCAGCTCATACTCAATACTGTGGGCAGAGCCAAATTCCGAAGCAAGATAGACCTCAGTGATGCCAACTTTGAGACCAGGGTAGAACCTGATGATGAGAAGTATAACACTATCAAGACACCCTTTGGAGGCTTCACCTGCCAGGTAATACTGCAAGAAGACACAAATGCGCCAGGAACTTTCATGAGAGTCATGGAAGATACACTATCAGAAGAGATGGGAGTCTTTGTATGGTTATAGATTGACGATATCCTGATATAGAGCGATACACACCAAGACTATATCAAGCATATCAAAGCTATTTGCCAGAAACTGCAAAAAGCGCAGCCATATGCTAACCCAAAGGACAGTGTGTTCTTGGCATAAAAGCTTGATATCCTAGGTCACCTTATCGATGATAAAGGCATTCACCCAGCACCAGAGAATATCAGAAGCGTTGAGGACTGGACAAGACCTCACAACAGCAAGGGACTTCAGTACTTTAGGGCCATGGTAAATTATATTCCGCAGTTTCTCCCACACATCGCCACCGTTACTGAACCACTGACAATGCTTACTGGCAATGCTGACTGGATATGGACAGACTTGCAGGAAGCAGCCTTTCGAGCAGTGAAAAAGGCGGCGAAAAATGTCCTAATTCTTAAACCTATTGTCTATACCAACCCTGAACCAATCTGACTATTCACCGATGCATCTCTTACCGGCAGTGGCGCTTGGATAGGCTAAGGACCAACCAGAGATACAGCCAAACTGGCAGCATTCCATTCCCGGAATCTGTCTGCCTCTCAGAGTAACTACCCCACCCACCAACAGGAAATGCTTGTAATAGTTGATGAGGTACATGCCTTCGCCCACCAGTTGTCCCTCACAAATTTCACAATAATTACCGACCATGACAGTCTTTCCAAGCTCCTGACACAGAAGAATCTCCCTGAGCGGCAGCAGAGATGGATAATGCATATTAGCCGCTTTGGTTTTAAAATAGAATACATGTCTAGAGCTTCGAATAATCTCTCAGATTATCTATCCAGAGTTCATGAAACCAATTCAGGGCCTGAATTTATAATACTACAGGACCCCACCTCCGAAAATTCAGATCTTCAAAACCACAACACCAATCATATTCAAAACAACTACACTTCTTCCTCATACTATAGCCTAGATTCCGACAGCTAAATGGAAACCATTGAAGAATCACAGCACTCTCCATCCCTCACTACTCGCGATTCTATCTACCGCTCCTCCCCAGACTACATAGCAAGTTAAGAGATAGCAGCCAATGCCGTCACTCGCTCCCAAAAGCCCAAGAATAGCACTAGCAGTAACGATAGTAGCATCCAGGTAGGCAACTCTTGGGGAGACAAAGCTACCTTGAACCTTCACCAGACTAGAGAGGAACGAAGCCATTCAGCGCTCTCTTGGACTGCCTGCTATGATGACCAGTGCCTTACACATAGACACAGCAAGGAAGTCAATGGATACTTCTCCAAGGACCCTGAAAAGCGAAAGCAAGCAAAGAAAGAGAAAGCAACATCTGATACCTCAATGGACAGTAGCCCCCCTCTATCAAACGATAGCTCTAAGTCCCTACACTCACCAGGAAACAAATACCTCAGACTTGCAGATATGTTAACTCCAGCCTCCCCACCTCCGGTTTTACCAGCTCCACCAGCTTCTAGACCCCTCTATAGTGATCCTGAAGCTTTCTGTAATTCTACTGAAACTGATACGGCCTAAACCTTCCTTGGTACCCTCCACTTATCCCTCAATTGGAAATTCCGCCCAGCTGTTATTGAAGCCCTCCAGAATGACCATCTTTTCCTGCGTGTCCTGGAGACCACTGACTAGCAACACTATTCAATCCAGGATGGCCTCCTCATAGCTGACAATACCAACGGATATTCTAACATATATATCCATATGGGATCCAGGGAAAGGGGAGTATCCCTTCGCGTTTTCATCCTTAGAACAGTTCATGAAGGCCTAGGACATTTCTCAGCTCACAAGTCCTACAATTACGCCGCTTGTTTCTTCTGGTGGCCTCAGATTCGCCAAGATTTCATACCCTACTGTCTCTCTTGTGATCAATGTCAGATCAACAAGGAGCCAACCACACTTCCGGCAGGTAGATCACTAGCCCTGCCAGCACCTGACGAAGCCTACCAATCTCTTGCCATTGATTTCGCTGGCCCCTTCAACAAATCAACCAACCATACAACTCCCATAGTTATTTTCGATAGCTTTACCTCCTACACTCATCTTATACCACTTCTGGACTCTTCCACCTCTGAAAAGGTATTCAGCAAGTTCTAGAAGACAATATTTAATGTTTATCAACATCCCCTGAGCATAGTACTGGACCAAGACTCCCGCTTTACCTCAAAGTTCTGGTCTCAGATGATGAAGTCAATGGAAGTCCAGGTCTGGGTGGCAACTCAATACCACCACTAAACCAATGGCCAGGTAGAGCACCGGATTTGCACCCTTAAACAGATGATGAGGAACTTCATCAACAAAAGACAGAACAATTGGTCCACATACCTTCCAGTGATAGCAGCAGCCATGAATGGCGCCACCCATGAATCCTTAGGAATATTTCGATACCAAGCACTCTATGGACGCCATTGGAAGCCTTTCAATTCTGTCCTCAGATCCGCTAGCAAAGAGCCAGCAGTGGACGAGATCTTGAATTCCAAAGATTCCACCAGGGTGGAAGTTGATATGGCCAGAAAGCAAGCCACATTCTGGTAGACTGTGCAAGCAGATAAAAAGAGGAACCCCTATCGAACACCATTCAATATTGGTACCAGAGTTCTTGTTAGAGGACGCCCTTACACGAACGCCCCTGGATGATCCATGAAGCTAGAGCCTCGCTGGTTTGGACCCTTTAAGGTCTTAGAGCATGACTCTAGTAATGATAACTACAAGCTTGAATTGCTTAAGAGAATAGAGCGCCAGAAGCCATACATTCAAATCTCATGCATCAAGGAATATCATGAGAATGATCACAAATTAATTTTCATCCAAGAGGATGAATACACGGCCCCTATACTCATCAACAATTTGCAAGAATGGGAAGCAGGTGAGATACTTGATTATCGTCTACAGAACAACCCAGTCGAGTTCCTGGCACACAGGAAAGGGTATGAAAGGACAGATGACTCTTAGGAACCTATCGAGAACTTGGAAAATTCAAGGGAAATCATTGCTGAATATTGGAAAGAAAACCACAGCACAGATCCGATGCCTAAGATCACCTCCCTCAATGTCAGGACGTCTTGGGAGCCTATGGAAGTCTCTACAATCCCTGGCCCCAGAACTATAGTACTCAATGATTTCAAGAAGTCCTATGACGATGAGGAATATGATTCTGCAGGTTCAGATGATAGCTACTTCAACACTTATGATGATTCTATACTCTGGCCTTAGGAGAAGATAAGTTTTGTTCAGGTTTGGGGAAGGTAACATGAGTACATATTCCGGTACCTCTATTACCACTCTTGTTAGCCGATCCATTGTCAGATTACATTATTTAAATTTGATTTCTTTTGTATTTGATTTCCCTAGCGGAATCTCTAGATTCTGGCGCCCTGATTACTGGATGCTTTGGAGGATCGGCAGGATTGTGCCCCAGGAGTTCCAATGGAAGGAACAGGTTATGTATACCGGTGGTAGGATAGAGGCAGTGTTGTGGGAAAGCCCCTGGCTTTCCAGGACTCCGCCATGCCCACAGGATTCCGCTAGCTGTACACCTACAGGTAATGATAGTGGCTGCGGGTTTCCAGAGCCTCAGCTCTAGCAGTGAAGATTTCATGTATTTGAGAGTGGTCTCCTGACTATCAGTAGACATCAGACTGCAGATAGATGCCTAGACAGTGAATACACTTGGTTGAACAGTGATCCTATTATTCTTCTTCACTGAATAAACTATTCTATTGTACTCTTCTTGTCTTCGCCTCTCAGCAGGTCTCCCTTAGACACCAAAGCGATAGTAGGCTACCGCTTAGGTTCGATTGTATAACTGGTCATAAAGGCTAGCGCCTGTTATAGGATCCCACCCACTGTCTACGATGCTGGCACCATGATGAAGACTTCCTGCATGCCATACTCTCCTGCGCTGCCATCTCAAATGCCCGCTGGCGCCACCTCCCTGGCGTCATGGGGATAGGCCCGACCGACTCCATCTGGTCCTCCATACCACTCCTCCTCAACGTTGTCGCCTATTTACATCCGAAGTAGGTTGGTTCAACCTATGACATGCTGATATCACCTCCCTCCTCTCCGCCTCCTTTGGTCACACCCACCCCCCCAGGGTCTCCTGCTATCCCGCTTTTTTCCTCCTAATTTTCTTAGAACATTAGTATTTTCCTTACTTAAAGGCTTGGTTTCTGTATGATTACTTGGCTGATTTTCGATTACTTGAGTTTACTGTACGTGGTGTATGGACGGTTACCTGTTTATTTGGAGTGCTATATGGCGATGGTTTCCTTTGTTTTTGCTTTTTGGGATTAAGCTTTTAATTATGCTATAGCTAGCATGGCACGCAAGTTCTTATACCTTAACAACGAATATATGATATAAAAATAAAACAAAAAAAAAAAAAGTAGAAGCAGGCCAGTAGCTAGGACTCTTCACACAACCAACTAAGTTCTTTCCCATACAATAACTTTGCCTCTTAACCTCTCCGCTCCTCTATTAGCGTTGTGCGATAGGAACTATAGGATTCAGCTATAAATACAACGTAGGCACAGGCCATAGAGCAATAGTGGATCTTAGACTAGTACTTCTTGTTGCCTAAGGAATCAAACTTTCGTGGCTGAAATTAGCACCATGCCATATAGTAGACTAAAGGGATTGCATGGTTATATTTATCCAACCTACAGATAAGTAGTTACCTGTTCCAGGTCAACTGACAGGATAGGATCAGGACATTTGGGTGTGTCATTTAAACAATACCTCACTACAACTGGCTGACGTTATAGGCAATGGCATCGACCTCACAGAGGGAGAAATTGATACCTCCACAACACTTGTCCCAATACTGGAAGAAGCAATCAGCACAAACCTATCCGGAAGTCAGGTACAAAGGACCGCAAATTCAGCTACACCTGTGATTGCTTGACCAGCCTGAAATCTGGAACCCAAAATAACAAGAGCGGAGAAAATATCCACTCCAGGACTAGCAACTGCTAGTAATGGAGCAGGTATTCAACTTGCAGGACTCTGAACTGCACAGTTCCAAGAAATCCTGACCTGATCAACAACCAAAAAGAAATAACTAACGACTCCATAAATGTCTAGAAAGTTACGACCTTCTATTGAATATGGAACAAACTAGAAACTTTCCTAAATCAGAAACAATTTTACTTTGAAATGACTCAAGAAATATGATATACAAAATGCATCACATACATCAAAATCTTGTTAACTGATGCAGCAGTAAGCTGGATAACTCCATTTGTGGAAGGATGAAACCAAGAGACCGGGACTACATACGAGGAATTCACTCCATCCCTCTTAGACCAGTTCGGGGTTGAGGACTCGGAAAATGTAGCTAGGATAAAGCTCAAGCACTTGAGGCAAGGCAAGGAACCAGTTACTCAATACAGGAATGACATTCGCCTCACAGCTACTGAGGCCAATGTGGATGATAGTACACTGAGATACAGTTCCTTAAAGGATTAACCGAACGCACCAAGCCACATGGGCAGAGGACCACATGGTGGCTGCAAATGCCGAGGCCCTTGCAGCAAGGGCAATTGCAAGCGGAAACTGGATCAACATGATCTATCACCTTCCAGGGAATAACAGTACCTTCATCCAACAACAGGAAACACACAGGAATAAAAATGCACAGATGAGATTGGGTACCAATGTTGAAATATAAGGCGACCCAACCGACCTAGAGCTAACCAAAGGTTGCCCAAGACCAAACCTCTGAGGAGCAGAATTTACACGAAGAACGGTCAACAACCTATGCCTGGGATGCGCAAGAGGTGGGCAAAGAGTGAGTAACGGCGGAAATGCAAGAGATAACAATGACTATACCAGGCAGTGCAATAGCAAAACCAACAATAACCGCTGGAAACCATGTACCAATCTGCGTGAAATGAAGACTAGAGAATCACCTGAGGAGTAGGGAAACGAAGAGAGTCACCAGTAAGAAATTGGCTGCGGGAAAAGACAACTAAAACGATAGGAATCAGTAACATCTACACGGCTCTTACAAACACGGAAACATTGGAACAAGAAACAGACCTTATCATTGTCAAGATACGTTTCCATGCCAAGGACACGTCAGTCATCATTTACGGCATGATTGACACAGGCGCTACGGAATACTTTATTGAAAAAGAATACAGCAAGCGACACAGTATCCATATGAATAAAGCAAAGCAATTAAGTGAAATCTACCTAGACAATAGGGAGCCATAGGCTATGGGACCTATTACTCATATAGCGCAAGTACCAATGGAAATTAGCAGCCATAGGGAACTAGCGACCTCCCTAATCGCAGATTTGCTTAACCAAGATACACTTTTAGGGTTGCCATGGTTAAGAAGATACAAACCCAAGTTAGATAGGGCAAGGGCTAACTTTTCTTTCAATAGCGAGAGGCGTACAATGGTATGCCTAGAAAGCTCGCAGGCTGTGGACGTAGTCCCTGAAGCAGAATCTCTGGAAGAGAATTTAACTCCGCAATTCTCCAAGATCCAGGCCAAGGATGTCCCGAACATCAAAATACAATGATTAAATGCAACAGCAAGAATCTAGACTAAGGGATCACCAAGGGCAGCATGACAAGAGCGTTATGCGAGAGAGAAAGTTACGATACCGGCCAAACACTACAAACTTGTAAGTACCAGGATAGTCATCAAACTACCAGAAGATAACTATTGGCAGGAGGTTCCCCGCAGCAGGTTGGCAGTTAAACAACTAATTACTTTCAATGCGGCAGTAATTTATGCTGATTATACTTGTGAAATCAAGGCAGTACTGGTTAACCTGAGAAACGAAGATTATACTGTTGAGCCAGGATGCAGAATCAAACAGTTATTCTCTGAAAAGATTGTCATAGGACAATGAGAGGAAGTAGAGCAACAGAGTTCCAGGATAAGAGGCGCAGCCGGGTTTCGAAGTACTGACAAACCAGAATGCTAAAGAACCTAGATGAACGTGATCTCTGGCGTCTTGTTTGGCAAGTTCTATCCAAGGAGCCAAGTTACAGGAATCCTAAACTGGGATCACAAGAGAAATCAGCCTAGCAGGATCGTAGCGATCAAAATCAGTACCGAGTTAGCCATCAAGGTCAAGATATCACTAGATAAACAGAAAATCAGAAAGATGGTATCAAGGGAATATCACCAGTACCTGGACATATTCAAGGAATGAGAAGAAACCCGGCTACTACCACATCGTCCCAAGGTTGATTTAATGATTGACCTAAAGAGTGCGGAAACTGAACGAGCAAAAAGACTATACACATTAATGGAAAAAGAATTGAAAGAACTGAGAGAATACAGCGTGGTCACAAGATCGAGGTTGGTTGAGGGACTCATACTGTAACGGGGGCACCCTATAGGAAGATGGATCCTAAAGTTGCGACCGCACCAAAAGACTCAACGCAAAGTTCACAGAAGGTAAAGATAAAATAATTGAATCAAATGATAAAACTTAATATCGTTAAGCCGGAGCTTCACTCAATTCAAGTCTTCTCGAGAGGATCGTTGGTTATCAGAGTAGAGTGCCGTTCGCGTTTACTTAAGTAGAATTATGAAGACAACGACACCCATCCCTACTCCGACTGTTAAGAGAGCTCCCTTCTCCACTCAGGGATCATCTGACACATGGCCCTTCCGGAATTAACTTCAGGGCCTGTGGATCGCCCGGATAAGTTGAGTCCGTTCAATCATACAGGTTTTCTGCAATGCCTTTCGATTAGAACTGCAGGAGAGAAAAACCTTTCTGATCGCCGTCTTGTCAATGGCCAACTGACAATCTGACTGAGGACCCAAACCTAGGTATGAGACTCAGAAGCCCTATGGCTTTTTCCGTCTATACAAGCACTGCAGTCAACTGTGTCTACTTAGGCTATCGGCAGCTTTTCTTGTAACTGCGTAGCTGCCCCGGTAAGTGTCGTTACTGAGATGGCTAAATAGGCGCTACCTATAGCCAACCGTTCAGGGATCACCTTAGCCGTGATAAGACTGAACGCCTCTAGTCTCCTGTAACGTCCCTCAGTAATGGTATAGCGCCTGGGCTATCGTTGTATAATTAGTAGAGTTTTATTCCGACAAACTTCCGTTTATCCCCGACTCTCAGATTGCTATTCCGTGGGACCCCCATACCTCCAATAGGGATTATAGGCATCTAGAGTACCCTCGGAAGGCCATCTGATGTCAATATTAACAACTTGCCAGGTCGGCCGTCGCCCACCCCTATATATATCCTGCGGCCAGCATCTGGGGGGAAAGACGGCGGTGACGTATACGGGTTTACGCTACCACGTTCGATTTCTCAGTTTTGTTAGGCTTTTACAAACTGTCACCCTTTCCCACCCGTCGCAAGGGGCGAACGTGGGAGCCGCAAGGGGGTGTTGGACGAGGCAAAATCACTCCAAACACCCTGAGGTACTTGTAGTAGGATTTCGCCCTTCGCGTAACGTTATGGGAGGGTAACTTGAGGTCCACAATTTCATCCGCGATCGCCAAGGTAGGGTAACTTGGCCCTGTCATAGTGCAAATCGCTGCCGAAGTCTGTGTAACGCCCCTTTGCGTTACCAGAAGGTTCCACGTAACTGACTTATTTGTTACTCGCGATTCCAAGAGCTAGAAACACCTGGTTACACGAATGTAGCACGCCCGGCGGCATCTACACTGCTTACCATATTTTCCTAGGGCCTTCCAGTTACCCTGCCTAAGTGGTTACCCTGCCTAACTGAGGGGATGGATTACCCTATCTAAAGGGTTACCCTGCCTAACCATGCCTCCGGGTTACCCAACTCAAGAGGGTTACCCTGCCTGACCATAGCTCCGGGTTACCCTGTCTAGCTGGGTTACCCTACCTAAGTATGCACCAAGGTTACCCGGCCTAGCTGGGTTACCCTGTCTAACTAGGTACCTAAGTACCCTTTCTTCATGAAAGGTACTTATAGTTGCTATGTCACTTTGCTGGTGTCTGGTACCGTTCCTGTCCATGTCCTAGTAGGACTACTGGCTGGGCTGAGGTTCGGTAAGCTATACCAACTGATCTAGGGGCCGTTACACTACTCCCCTCTTCCATAAGTCTGTCCTCAGACTTAGTTTCCTTATGTGGGCTGATTTTCCCCACTCATACCCCTTCCAGGTACTTTCATACACGGTGGTCCCGCAGCTTAGTAGGACACCGGTCATGGAAACGCAGCAATGCCTCACCTGCGGTTCCTTCCAACATCTCGAACGGCTCCCAGGAATTTTCTTCACTGCCGTACCCTTCCCACGACACCAAGTATTGTACAAACCGATGTGGGAATTTGGCCTTCACACTTCCATACCATGGGCTATCTACTATGGCTTCTACTACATAGCTTGGCTCCGAGTAAACGATGTCAGGTTCTGGTACTACTTTTGCAGGCTTGCCTAACAGATCCTCACGGTAAGGTTCCAGAAGTCCCACAATGAAGACTGGATGGATTGTCCACCTTGCAGGCAGCTGTAGCTCATAAACCCGTGTCCCTATTCTCCTCTTAACTACAAAAGGTCCAAATCTCTTGTAGTGTAGTTTCTCCATAGGTCGCTTAGTTCGAATGTTAAATCGGTCCTACATGACACAGTCTGCCTTCTTAGCTCTGCCTTGGCCTACATCCTCCAGGGTGACATACTCCGGTGATTGAAGACGCTTCTGGTCATGCCATTTCCGCTGTCGTTCCTGGGCCCTTTGCAGTGTCTCTCGAATGTCTTGCCATGTACCCTCCCAATCTTTGACAACAAGTTCACTGTTTGGGTGTATACTTTGATGTTCAGACACGGCCCCGGACCAATTGGTCCGTGGCACAAACCCGTAGTTCGCCTCAAAGGGTGACTCCTTCGACGACTCAGATACTGACGTATTGTATGCGTGCTCTGCTAAGGGTTACAGTGCATCCCAATTGTCTTGCTGGTAGGAACAGTAACTTCTTAGATACTGTTCCAAGGTCTGATTAACCCTCTCAGTTTGCCTACCTATTTGAGGATGGAAGGCCGTGGACACATTGAGTTTGACTTGTAGTAGATCCATGAGACTTATCCAAAACTTGGATGTGAAACGGGTATCGCGATCAGAAATGATCGACTCTGGGAGCCCATGCAATCAGCAAATCTCCTTCAGAAATATGAGAGCAAGTTCCTTCATGGGCACCACAGTTGCTAAAGGGATAAAGTGAGCCATCTTGGAGAATCTATCCACTATGACCCAAATCTTTGTGTATCCCTCTGAGTTTGGCAATGCCACAATGAAGTCCATGGAAATAGCATTCCATGGTCTCATCGGAACTTGAATAGGCTCAAGCAAGCCAAACTTCTTATTCCTGATCGTTTTGCTTCTTTGACATACATCACAGGTCCGAACATATTCAGTGATGTTTTCCTCCATTCTCGGCCAGTAGAAGTTTGCCTTAACTCGTGCTATTGTCTTGATGTTCCCAAGTGTTCAGCAATGCGTGAATCATGTTCTGCTTCCATGATCGTTCGCTTAAGTCCCTTGTCCTTCGGAACATACCACCGATTCTTGTAGGTGAGCAAGTCCTTTTCCACATCGAAATAGGCATCCACAGTGTTACTCTTGCTAACCACTGCCTTTAGTACTACCAGGTACGCCTGGTCTACTTTCGCAGCAGCACGCAAGGCTGTCAGAAATCCAGACTGAAGGCGAAACCCTTGACAAGTAAGTAGCATCAGTGGGCGCAGGAGGTCTCGTTCCTGCTGTATGTGCCACTGCCCAGGCCGAAAAAATGTTTGTGGTAGAGGATCACTCCCCCCTTCCGGGCGGTAGTCCCTACGCCTCGATTACGCATCTGCCTTCTCATTAAGCCGGCCTTCTCGGTCGACCACCTTGAAGTTAAACGGCTGTAGGAATTCCGCCCAGCGGTGATGCCTCCAGTTTAGGACCTTGGTAATATTAAAGTACTCTAGATTCATGTGGTCTGTATATACCACAATCTGGTCTTTAACCGAGCGCAATAGATGATCCCATTCCTTGAATGCTGCGACGATCGCCATTATCTCTTTATCGTGAACATCGTAGTTCACCTCCGCAGGCAGGAACTTCCTACTGTGATAGGCCACTGGGTGCCATTTCTGGTCATCACATAATTGGGATAGCACAGCACCCAAAGCGAAATCACTGGCGTCTGTCTCCAACTTAGTTGGACGAGAGCCATCAAAGTGAGTCAGAATGGGACCAGTGGTGAACAACTCCTTTAGATGTTCAAATGACCGCTCACAAGCGGGCGACCAGTCCCACTTTACATCCTTCTTGGACAGATCTGTCAGAGGTTTTGCCACTTTACTAAACCCGTTGATGAATCGACGATAGAAGTTCGCAAAGCCCATGAAGCATTGAACGTCAGTTACGTTCTGAGAAGTCTTCCAAGCCTTGATCTCATCTACCTTACGAGTCGTCATAGATAACCCAGGCTCAGATATTTTATACCCTAGGAATTCAACTTCCCTTTGGTGGAAGGTGGACTTTTTTATGCTAACGCAAAGACCTGCCTTGCGCAGTCTCTCCATTACCTGACGAACTAATGAAACATGTTCTTCGATCGTCTCTGAGTATATCAGGATGTTATCCATATAGGCGATGACTCCTGCATCAAGCATATCCCTGAATACGCTATTGATCATACTCTGAAAGGTAGATGGTACGTTGCATAGCCCAAACGGCATTACCGTATACTCGTACAGGCCATAACGACTCTTAAAGGCGGTTTTCCATTCTTACCCGGTACCATCCGGATGAGATAATAGCCATTTTTCAGGTCCAGCTTAGTGAACACCGTGGCTTTCCCGAGCCTGTCTCGTAGCTCGTTCATCAAAGGCAAAATATACTTGTTCTTAATAGTTATCTTATTAAGCCCTCGATAGTCGATACATAACCGAAGCGTTCCGTCTGGCTTCCACACAAAGCGGATAAGGGCTCCGGCGGACGACGTAGAACGCCGGATCTTCCCTTGTTCCTCCATTTCCCGGATGTAGTCATACAGTACATCTAATTCTCGCTTAGAGAGGGGGTATATGGGCCCCGATGGCGGTTTGGCCCGCAGCTCGAGTTCAAACCTGTGATCAAACTCAGTACGCCGTGGATGGGAAGTTATATTTTATTGACTGAAAATATCTGCATAATCCCTATATTCTGGTAGTAGGCTGACGCTAATGTCCTTGTCATCTTCTCCAGTATATATTGCCATACCGAAAAGGTATACCTGACTACTATCCTCGGCTAGGAGTTCTTCACCGGTGATGAACTCCATTCGTCGCTTAGCGACAAGACAGTTTGTCTCACAGTATTCTGAATGCCACTTCAGAATACCAGTTTCCCAGTCAATATCGGGATTGTGGTCCTTCAACCACGACATCGGAAGATAGCCGTCTACTTTGGTGTCTGGCATATCCGCATGTTCGAACCTTATATCATTCACATAGTCGTCTATCTTCATTCTCACCGTCGTGGTGTAATGTGCCCCGGACCCTGGAATCTGGTTGCCACTTGCATTAGAGATTGGTGTCGGATGTTTCCGACGGATACATGGTAATTGGGCTTTCTTAACCCAGGTGCTACTTAGCACGGCACCCGTAGCGCCACAGTCCAACAGAAGTAAGGCTTCCTTACTATTTCTATGCTTCTTTAAATTCCAGTCCAAGGGGACTTTCACGTGTATTGACCTAGTGTGGGGCGGCGGGCCAACTAGCCTCGGCCGCTTAGCGGGTCTTTCTTCGCTAACAGGTTGCGTTCGCTTCAGCGTCATAATGTATCTCTTGTTATATAATAAAGTTTGAGTGTTTACTATCACGCCTGCGAGACTTCGGGTATTTAACCCTCCTCAGGTAAACTTGTAAATAAGTTCAATTGCTTAATCAAGTCCAGCCTGATTGATATACATAAGTGAAACAAAACCAATGAAACCAGACCATCTATATCGGTCTTCCCCAAGGAAAGCAAACAACAAAGGAAATAAGGAATAAAACCCTCGCAAAATCTTGACAAAAGAAAACTCGTAATCCCACCCCGTCCTGACAGTGGTAGATCAGCCTTGTTCTTTTGTAAGGGTGAGGGGACTCACCTAGTCCAATTTCCCTTTCCTTCTACCCTTTTCCTCCGCGCCTTAATGCAAAGAGTAGTAGTCAGCTTTCTGGTTTCTCAGATACTGCCTAAAGGGCTTACCTAATTACTTCCATCGGTATCAACCTCCAAAATCGGAGGAGAGCCACGGACCTCGGTAACCCTTTTGACAATAGGGGGTGGAGCCTCAATGCGACGGTGTTTAGATACCGTAGGTGCTAAATGCTCAGCCTCAGAAGCAGACCGCTTGCGTGAGGGTTTGATTGATTGCACTACGGGTTCGGGAGCAGTACACTGTTTCCAAAAGTGACTCTCGGTTCCACACCGCGAACATTGTTTTAACCGACGGCGTTTGTCAATGAGAGTAGTCGGAATATTCCGATGTTTGATTTCATAGTCTGATTAGTTAACCAGGGAGGGGTTGGCCGTGCTCGTTTGAAGCCGGGGATTTCGGTAACCAGGGCCTCGCTCCTTCTTTCGCTGTCGCTTAGCGACCGAGGACCTGACATCTCCTCGTTCGTAGGTGTTAGGTTTTTCCTTCACAATCGTTCTGGTGAAGGATGCAACGTCTTCCAGCTGGTGGCCGGTGTTGCGAAGCAAGTTTAGTTAATCGATGTATGCTTGCCTGTGTGGAGTTTTCAGTCCCCAAGCATTTCAGAATTCTGCGGTCATGCCAATGCGGGCCTTATCCTTCACTACCACCGCGTCATAATGCAACTCACTTGCTAAGCGAATGAGTTCATCAACAAATTGGTCCACCTTTCCTGGCTTCATAGCCAAACCATTCCACTCACGAAGAGCACGATCCCGATCCGAGTGACCACTGAAACTGGACTCTAGGCGTTTTCGGAAGCCTCCCCAAGTACGTAACTCGTTGCTTGGGTTAAAGGTCACTCCTGCCCGTTGAGCGGCATCCTGGCTAATGTGCACATGGATGCTGGTATACCATTTCTTTGCGGCCCCTTCAAGAAGCGCGATGATCAGACTGACTTTATCCATATCCGACAACTGACAGTGTCGATAGTAGTCAAACCTAATCTCCGCATCCTGGATGAATCGCTGTGTGTCAAGTGGGTCTCCATTAAACCCCTTGATCCCCAATTTATCGGGCTTCTTACGCCGAGTGTGGGATTTCTTGTTGGATCTTCGAAGAAAGTCCGTCAAGGCTTGACACCGCTCATTATACGGTGGCTTCTTAGCCTCATTCCGGCGCGACTTGCGTCGGCCCAGAAAATCGGCTGAGATCGGGGAGGGAGGAAGAAGATTCGTCGCTACTGCTCGAGGAGTTTGAATCACCCGTTTCTCCTGCTTCGCTGAGCTTTCCACTACCTGGTGGTTTGCTGCCACCATCTCCACCAGTGTTTCCACCACGGAGTCCCAATGGTTCCTCATATCCGCTAAAGCGGTCCTCTGAGCTTGCGTGACTGGCATCTGGGAGAGAAGCTTCCGGAGGGGAAAACAGTCTCGCGGGGGGTGCTGGGGATGGGGGGCTTTTGGCGGCAAGGACCTTATCCACTCCCCTCTGAAGTATCTGTTGGAAGCGGGGACAAGCTCCAACATCCGTATGGTCTTCCGAACCACAGAAACGACAATGGGTCTTTTTCAACTTTGGACCCTTGGGGTTTTGCATTTTTCGTTCACCGGTCCCCTTCGTACAGGGCGGACTATGGTGAAATGCGATATTCCCATCAGGGCTTCCCTCGATCCTACAAGTAGGAGAACAATAAGCCGTAGCTGAATGTGCTTCATCCCCTGGAAACTCAGTCCTCCTGGCGCCACCCGTGGGTTTGGCCGGAGCCGGCGGTGTTGTCGGGAGGACGAGCGGTGCCGGATTTTATGGTGTGGCCGGCAAGGGGGTTGCCTCTGCCACCGCATATGGTCGCTCAGCTTCTAAAACTATAGTTGGCGTTGTTGGCTCAGCCGGAAGGGCTGAAACGGCGGTCGTAGTTTTAGGTTTTCCGGGTCTCTTGTCCTTTGTTACCCCTGCTAGGCGTGAAGACCTCCGCACCATGCCTGAGCCAGAAGGGCTCGGAGATCGGCTGGCTAGGCGGGCTTCAACAGCGAGGCAAAAGGTGATACCCGCGATGTGCCTGGAGTGAGGCCAAGTCCCAAAGCTTGCCGGGCATGTGGCGTTAAATGCTCATGCCAGGTGACATTTGCCATGGCTTCCGCAAAGTGCGGGGCAAAACTGATCGGTCCTGTGCGGACAAGGGGAAGTTGAGGAGCTTGCTCCATAATCACATCATTTTCAGAATCAATGCTGATTCCTTGACTCACAGCCCACTCGAGGGGATTTAGGCGACCCTTCTGCGCTTGCGCTGTCATGACCTGCTGGCGATAGGCATCTTGGATCTTCTTTACCCAGTCGGTGGCCATGTTGACCATTTTCTCTTGAAAATAGGTCTGCTTTGCCTCCACAAAGCATTCGAGTTGGGACTGTGCTTCCACGAACCTATGGCCTACTTCATGTAGGATGTAATTCTCAAAGACTTCGCGGGTAAAACGTTCAAAAGTTACCCCTTCAGGGACCGCCTCAGGTACCATCACGGAGGGATTGTGGGTGATGGATTCCATGAGTGCCCTAGGATGGGGGACCACCTTGATCTGACATTCCTCAGGCACCTCAATGGCTGCCGCTTCAATCAACTTCGTAACCGCCTCCCAACCCAGGCCCCTTAGGTCTGCGATAACATCATAGTGCAAGAGGGGACCCGGTGTGGGAGGGACGGTAGTCCGTTGTGAACGCGTAAGAGACATTTCAGCCATAATTCTTTCCACCCTGGGCTACTTGTTCCCGACAAGGTTACCAGTACTCGTAAATGTCAGAAAGGAGTCTCGAGGAGCAACAATTCTCAGGAGAGAGTTAAGCGAAGAGCTTAACGATATACTGTAACAGGGGCACCCTATAGGAAGATGGATCCTAAGGTTGCAACCGCACTAAAAGACTCAACGCAAAGTTCACAGAAGGTAAAGATAAAATAATTGAATCAAATGATAAAACTTAATATCGTTAAGCCGGAGCTTCACTCAATTCTAGTCTTCGCGTGAGGATCGTTGGTTATCAGAGTAGAGTGCCGTTCGCGTTTACTTAAGTAGAATTATAAAGCCAACGACACCCATCCCTACTCCCACCGTTAAGAGAGCTCCCTTCTCCACTCAGGGATCATCTGACACATGGCCCTTCCGGAATTAACTTCATGGCCTGTGGATCGCTCGGATAAGTTTAGTCCGGTCAATCATACAGGTTTTCTGCAATGCCTTTCGATTAGAACTGCAGGAGAGAAAAACCTTTCTGATCGCCGTCTTGTCAATGGCCTACTGACAATCTGACTTTGGACCCAAACCTAGGTATGAGACTCAGTAGCCCTATGGCTTTTTCCGTCTATACAAGCACTGCAGTCAACTGTGTCTACCTGGGCTATCAGCAGCTTTTCTTGTGCCTGCGGAGCTGCCACGGTAAGTGTCTTTACTGAGTTGGCTAAATAGGCGCTACCTATAGCCAACCGTTCCGGGATCACCTTAGCCGTGATAAGACTGAACGCCTCTAGTCTCGTGTAACGTCCCTCAGTAATGGTATAGCGCCTGGGCTATCGTTGTATAATTAGTAGAGTTTTATTCCGACAAACTTCCGTTTATCCCCGACTCTCAGATTGCTATTCCGTGGGACCCCCATACCTCCATTAGGGATTATAGGCACCTAGAGTACCCTCGGAAGGCCATCTGATGTCAATATTAACAACTTGCCAGGGTCGGCCGTCTCCCACCCCTATATATATCCTGCGGACAGCATCTGGTCGGAAAGACGGCGGTGAGGTATACGGGTTTACGCTACCACCTTCGATTTCTCAGTTTTGTTAGGCTTTTACCAACTGTTACCCTTTCCCACCCGTCGCAAGGGGCGAATGTGGGAGCCGCAAGGGGGTGTTGGACGAGCCAAAATCAATCCGATATCAAGATACAATACCATCTTGGAAAACAAGGAGGAAAGCCAGACGCCCTAACGAGAAGAGCGGAAGACATCCCTAGAACAGCTAACTAATAGATTCAACAAAAATACTAGATCCTGCTACCAACGTAACACTACTTCGCAGCAATAGAGTAGTGCAGTTTACAGCAGAGGACGTAGGAATATGAAAATCAAGCAAAAGGGGATATACAGATAAGGGAAATCCACTATACCCTGGTAAGAGGAGACAAGGAGATAAAAGGAGTTGCACTTGGTGCATGCCAATGGAAGGAACGATACCCTTGGTATCAGGGGAAAATTTGTGTGCCAGCAGAAGAAGCTAAAAGGATAATAATAATACACCAAAACCATGATGCACCAACGGCCGGCTATAGTAGAATAAACAAAACTACCACCCTCCTAGTTAGGCAATATAAAAGGCCCAGGATGCAAGGCGATATCAAATGATTTGTCAGAAACTGCGATACCTGCCAAAGGACTAAAGTAATCCTGCATGGGCTATATGGACTGGTGCAGCAAAACGAAGAACCCCACCAACCATAGAAATCCATAGCAATGGACTACATCACTGAGCTTCCGATATCAGCCCCTTATCACGCCATACTGATGGTGATTGACTTATTAACCAAAATTAGTCATTTCATACCTTGCAATAAGAACATAAATACTAAGGACTTGGTGCAAATATTCATGAGGGAAATATTTCACATGCATGTACTGTCATAGGTTAATATCACGGATAGAGGAAGCTTCTTCATATAAGAACATGGGAGAAAAACGCCGAATTCATTAGGGATATAAAGCAGTTTTAGTAATGCTTTCCATCATCAAACCGATGGACAAACCAGGAGAACAAATAGGATACATGAACCATTCCTACAAGCCAACATCAACTATCAACAGGATGACTGGGTTGACAAACTACAATTAGGAGAATTCGCATACAATAACGCAAGGGAAGAAACAATAAAGACTACACTATGCAAGGCTACTTATGGTTACCACGAGGAGCATGAGGCTATTGGACTCATGATACCAAAAGAAAGAACCGATAAGGGAGAAATGGGTCTGCCACAGCGTATCCTACCTCAGGAAATGGTCAGTGCACAGTTACGACAGAAGAAAAATTACGATCAGTACCAAAAACCAGATCTAAATCATACGTTAGGTGACATAGTCTAGTTACTGGCAAGGAACATCAGGACCACAAGACCATGCAAGAAGCTGGTTTACAAGAAAATCGAGTCCTTCAATATCGTTACGAAGGTTGGCACAAGGCCAATAAATTGGCTTTGGTCCAGGAGATGAAGGTCCACAACACCTTCCACATCTCACTTCTGGAACTGTATCTCCACAATTGATTCCCCTTACAAATGCAATCACGACAATCTCCTATATAAATTAAAGGAACAAGCGTGTACAAACTTTAAGAAATCATTGCTTCATGCATATACTGAAGACCCCTACAATACAGAGCCATTTGGACTAGTTACTGCCCTGAACACGAGAAAACTTGGTACCCTACAGAGAATTTCAACAATGCCAGCATTCACGTTGAAATTTTCCATCAGCAGTACCCAAGAATACTCCCAATGGGTTATAGTCAAGATCGAACCCATGGAGGAACAACCAAAGGAATTTATGACTTTTGCACCTAGTGAAGGTTGGGGTATTAGCCCAAGAGCTATTACACCAACCAGCCCACCATATGCCACGCAGGAGGGAAGGTGTCACGATTGCCTAGAAGAGCGCTAGGCAGGAAGGACAGAAAAGCAGAGTAAGCCTT